>JAVIXY010000168.1:8774-67449 GCA_033030565.1 Fusarium nematophilum
GGGCAATATTACTGCGGTCGGAGAGAATGCGATGGAGGGATGCTGTCAGAGCAGCGAGAAGTGCGAAATCCATCCATTTTTGTATTCACGACGACGCGTCCCGATGGGAAACAAGACCGGCATCCCAAAGAACAGCTAAGCCGAGAAGCGAAAGTCGAGGATGGAAGCTTGCGACGGATATCCTGATCAAGACAATGTCAGTTGGTGAGGGCGTCACGCGGGCACCAAAATTTGAGAAGGGGGGCGTACCCGGGAAGATTGGGGGGGAGCTTGCTCCGTACCGGCCGAGAAGGGGCTGCAAGAGAAGAGTCCAGACGATCTAGATTTCGACATTAGAGTCAGGTACGGGATATCTGAACGGGATAGCTTGTTGAGGCGAGGGACGGGCCAGGCCCAAAGAGGGCTGGGCGGCTGGTGGGCTCGGATTTCCTGTTTTCGACCTGCCGAAGCGGAAGCGCTTGTGGTCGGGCTAAGAGGTGCCGACGCACCAGACCTTCCAGGCCACCGTCATGTGCCGTTGATCAGATCATTTAGGAGCCTGTTATTTGTCTTTCATCTTGACTGAGCATTGGATACTGTTGAGGCAAAAATCCTGCTATCAAATCGCAGCACTGATCATCGCCATCTGTCGCCGCTCTACGGACAACTACAGGGAAGCTGTTGAATGCGGAGAAGCAACCAAAATTAGAGCTGCAGGGATATCCATGATGGTCCCACCTCATCTCCTGCGCATGTGACAGAAATTAGCACGCATCGTTCTCTGGAGCGACGCCGGCAGTCATCAACGGCCAGACGCGTCGGTCGCCGGTCGCCGAGAGCGCAGCGTAGTCTCGGGCTGGATCAGAGCGAGGATCCAGATCTCGGAATCCGCTAAAGGGGAATTCCAGCCCTGTTCCTGATGCTCGTCAATGCCACCCGGCATTGCAGCCCACTCCACGGAGTGGGTGTAGGCATTCCCACCATGCGCCCTCAATGTGGGGATTGACACCAGCGCATTAGTCTCGCAGCTTTGGAGATGGAGCATTCTGGTGGTTTCATCTGGGAGCTTCAGTACCTGAGTGCATCTACAGTAGTCCGTCACTGATGAGGTGTTGCCGCTGATCGGTGGCTTATTCCGAGATGACGACGAGGACTTGGTACCTGACTCGACCCGATTCTCGGGACGGTTGAAGGGTGCCTGTCATCTTAGTAGATGCTACCTCAAGTATAGATAGCTCTGTAGATTCCACCTCTTGTACATTAAAGACAACCACTCTGACAAGATTCCCAAACATGTCCTTTGCAAGATCTGCCACCCTCTCCTCGGGCCACATGATCCCAACCCTGGGTTACGGCACCTGGCAGGCCGCCCCAGGTCAAGTCGGCGCCGGCGTCTACGAGGCCCTAAAGGCCGGCTATCGCCACTTGGACCTGGCAAAAGTCTACGAGAACCAGCGAGAGGTTGCCCAGGGCATCAAGCAAGCCCTGAGCGAGGTGCCGGGCCTGCGCCGAGAAGACATCTTCATCACGTCCAAGCTATGGAATAACCGCCACCGTCCGGAAGAGGTGGAGGCTGCTCTTGATGAGACGCTGGCTGAGCTCGAGCTCGATTACCTGGATGTGCGTGCGATCAGCGTCAAACCAATGGAGAGGAATGCACTGACAAGGAGCCCCAGCTCTACCTCGTCCACTTTCCGGTGGCTTTTGTTAATGGCGATGAGCTCTTCCCTCTGAAGCCGGGCTACGATAACGAGGTCGACTTTGACGAGGGCGTCTCTATTTCTCAGACATGGTTGGGTGAGGGACCTTTGAGCACAAGGCTTGTTCGCCGGACGCACCGCTGACGTGTTGCAGCCGTGACCAAACTCCCCAAGTCTAAAGCCAGGACCGTCGGCGTCTCCAACTTTTCCATTGAGCAGGTCAGTAGCATCAGAGACGAGATTCGATTATTGACACTGACTCTGGCAGCTCGACACCATCATCAAAGACACGGGCATCGTCCCCGCCGTCAACCAGGTCGAACGCCACCCCAAGCTCAACCAAAAGCCCCTCATCGACTACTGCGACAAGAACAACATCCATATCACGGGATACTCGGCCTTTGGCAACAACAGCTTCGGTCTCCCCCTCCTCATCAACACCCCCGAGCTCCACGCCATCGCCAGCCGGCTCTCCGACGTGCAGGGCCGCGACGTGACCCCCGCCCAGGTCATCCTCGCCTGGTCCCAGGTCGGCGGCCGCAGCGTGATCCCCAAGTCGGTCACGCCAGCGCGCATTCGCGCCAACTTTCAGGAGATTGAGCTCGACGACGAAGCCATCAGGGCTGTCGATGAGATTGGCAGGGAGCCCCAGCGGTTCAACATCCCCGCGACTTGTAAGTCATTCCTTTGCAGAAGGTGAGCTCTGGCTGATGCGATGTGTTGTAGACCCTCTTAAGTGGGACATTGACATTTTTGGCGATGAGAAGGAGAAGGAGGCGAAGCACAAGGTTATTTTGAAGCTGTAGACCTGGCAACACAGTTCTAGAGGGGGTTTGGTCATCTTGGCTTGGGCCGGTAGTTGCATCTAAAAGTATTACTAGATTCTCGCCATAGAGTATGGACTTTAGACTTTCTATACAGACTCACG
Source organism: Fusarium nematophilum (assembly GCA_033030565.1). NCBI lineage: Eukaryota > Fungi > Ascomycota > Sordariomycetes > Hypocreales > Nectriaceae > Fusarium > Fusarium nematophilum. The sequence goes on from JAVIXY010000168.1 coordinate 11,382, forward strand.
CCTCTCGTGTCCGATGCGTGATTCAAGTCTTCACTGATATCAGACGTTTCTTCGTTAGCTTACGGGGGGAGGATGTGAGCACGAACTAGAGTCCGGGCTTGACACCAACTACATGAAGAGACAGCATGTCAATTGCGCATTCAAGCACTCTACATCACAGCCCTCATGATAAGCCATCTCAGCGTTCTTACTCACCTGTCCAGATCACCCATGATCTTGGCCTTCACAGCGCTCGCGGTCCCGGCTAGGACATTGAATCGCTCGAGGAGGATGAGCCTGCCCATGATCTCTGTGGTCGTAGGAGGCGTAACGCCCCAGACAAGCCCCGCAACAGGATAATGCCATAGGAATTGATGTTGCGGAAATGACATCGTGACCTGACGCGAGGCCGGAGGTCAATGCTGGAGCCTGAAGGAGCGGATGCGCCCTACTATCCCCCGGCCCACTCCTTAAGCCAAGGGGAAGACGTCTCTTCTGGTCCACCCCTGCGGGCTTTACAATCTTAGGAAACTGGGATGCTGCCCGGTTCAATCGTTAGAGCAAGATGGCTGAACTAATGGGTCGTGAATTGTTTCCTCTGCGCCCTAGCGGGTACGAGGGATCGAGCGAGCAGAGAGATGCATGCGTTGGAGCGCATGAATAGTAACGCTTGTCGAGTCACGGACCGCCGGTATCGCGAGGAAGACACACTCTACTCCTTTCCTGGGTCCCCAACTTCAGAATGCCACGGCTCCCATACGATAGCTGCCATTGAGCTCTTTTGGTGCCGACGTCTTTGGTGCTTAACAGCCCCTATGCTCTGCACTCCCTGATCGACTCTGCTTCATCCCCACTCCGGCTTTGGCACTCTGAGTAAGTCCATCAACGGCTTTTTATACCTTGTGACTCGTCTCTCTTAAGCCCTTGCGAAAGCAAACAGGCGACGCGGCCTTGGTGTGCTCGAGATTCGGGAAGGCCCCATTGATGATTGCGATCTTGGCTAGCACCCTCCCAGCTGATCGTCTCCGTCCTGGGCTGCCATCCCTGACCATTGCCACGTTCCCAGCCGGCTGGAAAAGCACTTTGCCCCCTGGCGAGGCTGTTCTTTATGCTGGCATACACAATGAGCCTGAGCGGTACAGAAAGCTTTCCTAGCAACCTCCAGCCGCACAGCCAGCACCCTGGATATCTGAAAGCTGGCTTGGAGATGCTCTAAATTACCCCTGGTGACGAAATCACTCGGCTTATCAACGCATTTCACATCTTGAGACACACTAGCAGCCCCAACTCTGCCCTTGCCTTCGGGAAAATGTCATTTCTCATCGCAGGAAACACGCCACAGACACAGCGACATTGATCCTTGCGGCCCTGGATCCCGGCCTTGCTACGGGTGGTTACGGCGCAGCGACGGATGCCCTGTCCCATTCGCAGAGACAGTGTCGAGGTTGGGCTCTGGCGAGGGCGTTGTTGCAGCGATCAGGGGCGCTGAAGCCACTGACGCTTTGGCGTTGCAATGTATGTTGCTCCTGCTGAAGTGGCGACGCTGGACTTTTCCCCAATGCTGTCGCCAGTGGTGCCATGGTTGGCACCCGGTCCGGCGAGTGATGCGATGGGAGGAGTCGGCAGCATTACCCCGAGCTGCGGAGCGTAGAAACGGCCCTCTGGCCCTTGGTGGTCTTTAGTCCTCCGCCCTGATTTTGAGGCTAGTTCTTGGGCACCCGATGCAACGGCGACCCCCTGAACGACAGCAAACGCGTCTGTAGTTACGAATGACGGGATTTCTGCATACCAATTTCGCCGCTAGAAGGAAGGCTCACGGCGAATGCCTAATAGGAGAGGCCATTGTGCCGAAATGCATCGCATTGTGATCTGAATTGATGCTGCTCTTTTAACTGTTCTATTCATTTCTCTCCTCTAATTTCTACCCTAGTGCCTACCTGAACTTACCTGGGAGCCGACAGTACCTGGTCAAGAGCTCGGATAACGCCCTGGACTTCCTCCACTGCAACGCGGTCAGCAACAATAAACAATTCGTCCCGTAGCTCCAACTCACCTGTGCTATAGTGAACCATGCTGATTCGAACAACGCCCTCCGTCGTCAGGCCGAGCAGTTCACAGACCAGCCTGTTGGAGTAAAAACTCCCCCACCGGAACCCGAACTTGGACGTCTTCTCCTCGACCGCCTCGACAAACTCGCGCGGCCCCCATCCAGCGACGCTGAACGCAACGGTCGCCACCCGCTGCTTCGTGTCCGCGCTCGTGTCCCCCCGGATGGTCACCTCGGGTCGCGAGTTGAGATATTCGAGCAGGGTAGCCTGGAGCTTGCCCTCCTGGGCGATCATCCCATCCCACCTGCCGGCCAGATAGTCGACCACCTCCGGGATGGACTGAACAAGCTCGTAGCAGCCTCCCGCAAGGACCAGCTTGTCCTTGAGGGAGTCGGACGGGTTGAAGAAGTGGCCCAGCGACCTCATCTGGTTCTGCGCCTCGCGGCTGGCGTACAGCATCGAGATGTGCGGGCCGTAGACCTTGTACCACGAGAAGCAGTAAAAGTCGACGCCCAGGGCCTTGACGTCGATGGGCCGGTGGGGAGCGTACGCCACGCCGTCGACGCAGAACAGCGCAGAGGGGGCCACGCTGCGGATCTGCTTGCCTATGGCGGGGATGTCGTGGATGCTGCCGAGGATGTTGCTGGAGTGGGTGCAGGTGACGAGGCGTGTCCGGGGCGAGAGCAGCTCCTTGAGGTCGGCCGCCTGGAGTTTGGGGTTGGAGAGGTCCTTTGGCTTCCACCACTTGATCGTCAGCTTTTGCCGGGCGGCGAGGTCAACCCAGGGCGCGATGTTGGCCTCGTGGTCGACCTGCGAGAGGACGAGCTCGTCGCCCTCGTCAAACTGCAGGGTGTAGGACAGGTTGCGGAACAACTGCGTAGTAGAAGATCCGAATACTGAATCTTCAAGTCAGTAACCCGCACCTCTCGACGCAAACCAACGGGTGCGACAAACCAATCTCGTCTGTGGAAGCATTGATGTACTTGGCACCAGCGGCCTCGCCTGCGTCGTAGCGCGAAGTCGACTCCCGCCCGATGGGATAGGAGCCGCCCAACTGGACGTTGTTCCGGGAGAGATACTTTCGGATCCTGGCGTCTGGGTGAGTTAACGTGATGGAGATGCGCCAAGGGCAACTTACGACTCGATGACTGTGCCCAGCGTCTGGCTGCCGCCGGCGTTGTCGAGGAAGACCTGGTCCTGGTGCAGGGCCGGGAACGCGGCTCGCGCCAGAGTGACATCAAATTCAGACATTTTTCTGCGAGGGACGTGCTGTGCTGTTGCAAGCTGGTGTTTTCTGAATCGAGTTCAAATCAAGGCGATGAGCCTTCTTATCTTCTTGCTTACCGGCTGGCGGGGTCGAGTTCCGTTACCGGCCGCAGGATGGATGACCCAGCCGCTGCCCTTCTTTGTCCTCTTTCTGGCCCACAGCAGAACCACCAAGCCTTGGGATGTTATTCTTGTCGCGCTTTGTGGTCTTGATGTTGTTTGCCACGACACAGGGTAATTACTGTCGGGCGCGGCTGGTCGGCTACGCACGTCATAATAATCCATTGCGCCCTCCTAGTCTGCGAGGGCCCGCTGCTAGGGTGCATCGGGCCCTTTTTTCAACACCACCCAACAGCTCTCACTCATCCGCGGTATCGGCTCAAGCATCACAGATAGCAGCGCTGTATCGGGCTTTCCAGAAAGGCACCCCTCATTCTTTGTAAGATTATTTACCGACTGCTTGATAGAGAACCGAATCGGTGCGGGGGCGCCCAGCCAAAGCACACCCAATGCTGGGCTTGCGGCCGGAGGGCCGTCTTATTCCCTTGGACGCGAGGGATGCCGAACCACGACTTCGGGGTCTATCCTGCTCCAAGTGGGCCGAGGGCGCATCTTGGGATTTTAGCAAGGCGCAGAGCTAAGACCACAACCGTGTGGTCGCCAGCAAAACTCGGAGAAGGCCGGGCGATAGCAACTCTCATTGTCAGTTCTCCCCCGCTCTCCCGTATCATCAGATGATGCACCTTGGCTGTGGTTCATGCCTGTCGGGTCCGCCGAAGCAGCTCTATCAGGGCTGCGGCTCCTGGACATCAGGAGACTGGAGTTGGAGGATCCATTCGGGCTCAAGCCGGTTATCCTATTTACCTTTCCAGTGCCTGATTCGACCAAGTGCGACGGATAGCTTGACGTCACCCGCACTCATATTGCTCATCGCCTTGAGTCATGGCTTTCCCCGGCCCCATCTTCTCCTCAACCGACCCCCAGATCCCGGGGAACTGGAGACTTCGGACCCCATCCTTATCTATCCCCGGAAGACAAGGGCTTAGAGTATATATACGTGTGTTTGTATGTATGTGTGTAGAACATCCCAACCAGTTCAAATGTTTCTTGTGTCAGACATCCTACGACAGTCTCCTTTCTTCTCTCTCCCTGACATCTATCATTGATCCATTCAGACAGGCGACTTGGAGGTGCCTTGAAACATCACCATGGACCACGCACACAGCCCTTCTCCAGACCACAAAACCGACTGCTACAAGTCAGCCGACGACAGCGCCATGGCCGGCCGGGTCTCCAATGGTCTGGTCTGCGGCGAGGTCCTACCCGACAAGGGAGGCCATATCGACGCCGAGCAGCAACAGAAGCTCGTCGAGGGCGACGCGCACTTCCACCGCCTCGGCTGGAAGCGACTTACAGTCGTGCTGATACTCAACGCCATCGCCCTCGGCTGCCTCGGCCTTCCCGCAGCGTTTGCCACCCTCGGCATGGTCGCCGGCATCATCCTCTGCGTCGGCATCGGCTTCATCGCCGCCTACACCAGCTACACCATCGGCCAGGTCAAGATCAAGTATCCGCAGATCGCGCACTACGCCGACATTGGCGAGCTTCTCATGGGCCGATGGGGGGGCGCCATCTTCAGCTCCGCCTTTGTGGCTCTGCTGGTCCTGGTGACGGGGTCGCACTGCCTGACCGGAGCGGTTGCCTTCACGGCCATCTTCAAGACGGACACCTGCTCCCTCGTATGGGGTGCCGTCTCGGCCATCATCCTGCTCATCCTGGCCATCCCGCCGAGCTTCACCGAGCAGGCCATCCTCGGATACATCGACTTTGCGTCCATCATGTCAGCCGTTGGTGTGACCATCATCGCCACGGGGATCCAGCACGACAAGGGCATGTCCGATGCGTCCGGAGGCTCGTGGTCGGCTTGGCCCAAGGAGGATGTTAAGCTATCCGAGATCTTTGTCGCCATCAACAACATCGTCTTTGCGTATGCCTATGGCGCCGCGCAGCCGTCGTTTATGGATGAGATGCATACGCCCGGTGATTACATGAAGTCTATCTGGTCACTGACCGCCATCGAGATATTCGTCTATACCCTGGCAGGCTCACTGATTTATGCCTTTGTAGGCACCGACGTCCAGTCGCCTGCCCTGCTATCGGCTGGGCCCCTTATTTCTAGGGTTGTCTTTGGCCTCGCCCTCCCGGTCATCTTCATTTCTGGGTCCATCAACACCGTCATCGCCTGTCGGTTTGTGCATGGCCGGTGGTACAAGGACTCGATTGTCCGCTATATCAATACCAAGAAGGGGTGGGCTACCTGGTTGGGGTTGATATCTGTTGTATCTATCCTGGCTTGGCTGATCGCCGAGGCGATCCCATTCTTCTCGGAGCTGTTGTCGCTGTGTGTCTCCCTCTTTATCTCGGGTCTTTCGTTTTACATCCCTCCCATCATGTGGTTCAAGCTACTCAAGGACGGAGAGTGGTATTCGAAGCGCAATCTGCGCAGCGCCATTGGCAACCTCGCTGTTTTCGTGATCGGCTTGATCATCCTGGGTCTCGGAACGTACTCGAGCATTCTCTCGCTGGTTAGTCGGATCATAACTTTGTTTAAGCCAGGGCTAACAGTTGAACAGATCAACAAATTTGAGACGGGAAATCTCAAGAGGCCGTTCAAGTGCACGCCTCTAAACTAGTATTTGACTCAGGCAATGTGCTGATGATCAAAGTGGTGACCTATCCAATGCCTACTAAATAATCGCCATGGTAAATAGGATTAGGAAATCGCTCCAGTTGAGGCCTTGGGATGGTATTTAGGGATAGATAAGATGATTATTTGTGGCTTGATAGCCCGTAGACAAGATAGACTATAACTGCTGGCTTTCCAGATGAGAACTACTCGCACAAGCAATGTCAGTCTCTCTGCGATCAAGTCCAGTCTTGACTCGATTATGCATCCTAATCGCAGCTCCACGCGCTACCAGGACGCACCTCGATGTAACATTCCCAACTGCGCATTCCTGGTATGGTGTGAATCTTCTCGATGAACTTATGGGAAACAAAACATCGCATGCATGCCTACCAATGCAGATAGGGACGGTCAGGAATGCCACTGCAAGCCCCATTGGTGACTCCTCCTAGCGTACAGAGGTGGTGTCTCAGACCGACAGAACCCGACCCCGGTCCGTCGCATCAGAGAGAACTCTGCTGGAGATTGGCTGACACAGTCGAGGACGTCGGTTCCGGCGGATCGGAATGCCTCATTCAGCCAGCGGCTAGTGTCAGCCCCCATGCTAAACCCCCGGTACCTGCATACGAGGAACGTCGTCCCGGTGGCTCACATGGGAGTTGTCCTCAGGGCGCAGGCTAATTACTGCATCCCCAACTCCACTGGCCGTTGATTCTGCGCTGTCAAAGGGACGGCTTGACCAGACAGGATTACGCGACCACGGTGAGTCCTAACCAGGCGGAGTCATGTCTTGGCAAGAGTACAGCTACAACCCCCCGGACACCCTCGATAGTGTCTCTCCGGAGCAGGGGGGTGACGGCGGCGACAAGCAGCCACTTCACGTCACCGGTCAGGTCGTGACGGTTGCCCGCAGCAATGACCAGAGCTACCCGGCATGCACGGCAGATCCTTCTAGCCTGTACAAACAAACCGAGCCGTCGATGCTACATGGCAGCATGCCGTGCGAGCCAGACCTCCTTGAGGGCCTGATGGGTGCCTCTGGAAGTAGCAGCTCCGACATCCCCAGCATGTTACCCATCGACCCCAGCTCATCGATCCAACTAGCCGCCTTCCCCTCAGCAGGCTTTGCAGAACTCGACCAGCAAGCCAGCGTCCAGTCCATCAACCCGAGCTATCAGTATCATCAGGCAGCGCTCGCCCGAGACACCTCCAGCTCCAGCTGGAACAACTCAGTCTACAACGATCCCCTCGCCATTCCCGACTGGCTTCATTCAGCATCAGTGCCTGCCGACTCGCTACGCTCTCCGTCGAACCAACGCGATGCTCGAATAGACTCGGAGCTGTTTACCGGACCCAGGCCAGGCCTCCCCCGACGCAAGAGCCAATACTCTCTCGCCTCTTCGAATCCGCGCCCAATTCCGATACCTGCTCGCGGACGCAGTACCCAAGGTCTGGATCCCATGCAGAGATGGCGAGAAAGCCCGCCAGAGACCGAGGCGGCGTCCTTCTCGGCAATCTTCGACGCCTTACAGAACGGTCCTCCTCTTCACAATAGCCAGGCACGAACAACGGGGGTGTCTTCAAGCCCGAGCGTCGCCAGCGGATGGAGCCACTCGTCGAGCTCAGTTGCTTCCACCAGGTCCGCGAGGTCAAGCTGGGGTCCGGGTCCACGACGAACCTCGTCCGGCCGTGTCACAAAGACCAAGAGGGGAACTGCTGCTACTCGGCGGCTGAACGAGGAGCGTCGCACCTTTTGCTGCACCTTCTGCTGCGACACCTTCAAGAAGAAACACGACTGGACTCGTCACGAAAAATCCCTCCATCTGAACTGCGAGCAGTGGGTTTGCGCTCCGTTCGGCGGTGTCGTCGTATCACCCGCCACCCTCGAGAGTCGCTGCGCCTACTGCAACGCCCAGGACCCTACGGTCAATCATCTGCAGAAGCACAACCACAGCCTCTGCCACAACGGCCAGCAGCCGCACCATTTCCGCCGCAAAGACCACCTCGTCCAGCATCTCCGCGGCATCCACCAGCTGGATGATCTCCCGGCCATCGAAGACTGGAAACTTCCGCCGCCCGTCATCACCTCGAGGTGCGGATTCTGCGACGTGCGGCTGGACTCGTGGCAGGCTAGAGCGGATCACCTAGCAGGGCACTTCCACGAGGGCAAGACCATGGCGGACTGGAAGGGCGATCACGAGTTCGAGCCGTCTATCGCAAGCCAGGTTAGGAACGCCATGCCTCCGTACCTGCTCGACTACGAGGCCAACACCGTGGCGCCCTTCTCCGCGACAAACCCCACAACGTCGGAGCACATCGCGCAGCAGCTGCGGGACCACAGAGGGGTCATCAATACGGGCGAGGGCGAGGGTCGTTGGGGGAAGGACATTCCACCGCCGGACCCGGGCTTCGAGGTGACGATAACGTCGTGGACGAGGTTTCTGGCGTGGCATCTGGGGAGGTTTGCGCAGCAGGTGGCTGCGATGGGGGTGGCTCCAACCGACGAGATGTTCCAGGATGAGGCGAGGCGGTTGATGTATGGGAACGACGATAACTGGGAGCACACGATAGCGGATAACGAGGAATGGATGGCGGCGTTTCGGAGACTGTATTTGGCTGGTCAATGAGGTCAGGGTTTATTACCTACACAATAGCCGTTATTCTCACAGATGCCCCTACCCTCATGGCATCTGTCTGGCCACCAGTTCATGATGCCCTCCATTTCCACCATCGCTTCTTTGCCTCTTTCGTCAGGCGGCCCAGGATGGGAGCCGTATCGTCTTCATCCACCACCTCCGGAGCCCTGGCGTCCTCCATCCTTTCACGCCGTTTATACTGTCTGTGGAAGAAAAACATGGCCATGCCAGCTGCGGAAATCAGCGCAAATCTTTGGCTCTATCAAGTCAGCATATCACCCATCCACACGGCCCAGCAACTACGTGTTGACATACGCTGACACGCCGACCGTGATCCCAATCACCTTCGGGGTGTTAACTGGCTTCTCGCAGAGATTTGGGTGAGCATCGCAGTCCTTTTCGCGTTTGACGAGGTGGGCGATGGGGGGAATGTCTAACGCCGCGGCGAGGATGGAATCGATAGTTTGCGCCATTGCATCGACGAGTCGTTCGGATATCAGTGGCAGATGCCCAAATTAGTGATTGATATCATAAAGTTGATGTTAAATAAAATAAGCACTTTTATTAGTCCCTGGCTGAGAACCAAAAATTCTTAGGGAGTCAAAACGAGCGTCAAGAGTGGGTGTAGTAGGGAGGGAAGCCACCAGGCTGATAAACCGACAAACACAAGCCGTTACATCATTCTGACAGGGTTCACAAGACATTATTAAGAACAGCAGTTTTCTTTTCAGTGAATTTGGCTGTTCTTAGTCGTCCATTTTGTCAGAGTAGCTCCGTCCCAGGCCTCCTCGCAAATTACCCCCTCTGGGCGACGCTAGACAGGGGCTTTTGAGCCTGGGATCCGTGAAGTCCACGGATTCCACGGCCTGAGATCACATGATTCCTATATTTAGCCTTCTGTGACCACTCATAGGCCAACCAGAGCCATTCTACCCCCGTCTGTATACGCAACTCCGAGCTTCATCGACGCTGCCAGCTCTTTCACACCTGGCCCGTTAAACTCTCCAAAGGGAGCGAATGTGACACGTGATTAGCGATGGAGTCGAATGGGCCTCTGAAGGTCATGCCTCGAGCAGTAAGCATTCTCACTCTCCATGTCAGTTGGGGGCAGTTTGCCAGTTACTAATGACGACGTGATTAGTGCACCAATTGCCGGCTCCGCAAGGTTCGTTTTAGTCCACTCTCCTGAGTTCATGTGTACAGGCTGACTGCCGCAGATCCGATGCAACCGGACTATACCATGTACCAGCTGTGTTGCATCCGGACTCACCTGTCGCTCGGGCGGGAAGACGGTTGCAGAACCCGTCCCAGCATCTGTGATAAAGTAGGTATTCTATAGATATCCTTTGACGCATGTTCTAGTCTGACAACTGCCTACAGCGAGCAGCACTTTGAACGTCTTCACGAGAGACTTGCTTCCGTCGAAGAGGCAATCAAGAGGCTCAGCGAGAATGGCCTCGTCAGACAACCAGCCCAATCTTCGCAGACATACAAACGACACCCCGACAGCATAGGCAGCCAGTCAATCGACGAGGCCGACGAGGATGGCACTCGCTTTCCGGAAGGAGACTCGTCGTTCGGGCAGCAGACCATGGTCGCCACGCAAATTGCCCAGCTTGCCGGCGGCCAGTCTGGGGATTCCTGCTACTCGGCTGCCATCGCTAGAGAAATGGGGATCCTCAAACAGCTGCTCAAGGAGGATCCTACCTTTAGCAGAGGTGCAAACCTTCATTCTATGCGACTGAATTCCAAACCCACCGGGCCTGTTGACGATTTATTACCGACTGACTTTGTCCTGCAGCTGCTTAGAATCGTGGATGGTGAGTTGAAGCAGGGTATTTCATCTTGACTTTTGACTAACAACCAGACACCAAACCATTTCTCTTCACATTCTATGGCCTTCACGATCGCACTCAGATCGAAGAAATATGCACTCGAGTATACTTTCCCGTCCAGCCTCCTACTGCGGTCGACGTGACTCTGTGTCATGGGATACTGGGGACAATCCTGCGTGACCCAGACGTCATCGCGCACCCGGATATTACAACTGATGAGGCCAGAGAGTACCGCCAACGATGCGAAGACATCTTCCAAGTTGGAGTAGAGTCATACGAAGTTGTTGCCATTCCGACGTTCAAGCATGCCATGGTGCTGAGTTTGGCTGTACTTGATCCCATCCTGACATCCCCCTTGAGCCCAGGCTGACGTCTTTCAGATGAGCTACGCGCAGAGTGAAGCGAGACTACCCCTTCAGTGGACCGCAACATCTATCGCTGCGAGGCATTGCCTTGCTCTCGGTTACCACCGCGAAGAGAGATTAGCGCAGCTTCCCCCATTAAAGGCCGAGAGATCCCGCCGGTTATTCTGGCACATTTACACGTCGGACAAGAACCTCTCCTCGCGGCTGGGCAGGACATCTGTCATCCAGGACTACGACTTGGATACGAAGCTATGCTGTATTTCCCGTGAACCCGGCCGTGCTCCCTGGGATCAAGCCGCCATGGCCTTTGTTGAACTGTCGAGAATCCAGGGACACATCTACGAGGCATTGTACTCGGCATCTGCGACGAATCTCGACGCCTCGAAGAGATCGCACATCGTCTCTAGCCTGTCAGAACGGCTCATACAATGGCACAATGGGTGGCGGGGAATCGACACAACTTATGCCCATCACCGACAACGCTTCGAGCACACCTTTGGACCAGTCGATATCGTCTACCACTCCGTTCTGACGCTCCTCCACCGAGGTGCAACGTCATTCAAATCAATGCTCAAAATTTCCCCAGCGTGTCTTGAAGCGGCGCATCAATGTTTGAATGCCCATCTGGCGTATTCTTCCGCGTTTGAGCTTTCAGTGCCATATATCCTACCGGGATATGCTATCTGGTACGTCTGACTCCGGAACTTGTTGATTTCTAGTCTAAGCGTGCGTTAGGATCTTCAATTTTACCTCTTTTACGGCTTTCACAGTTACTTTCACCAACTGTGTTGTGAGCAAGAGTGCGAGCGACCTGGAGCTTCTGCGCAAGGTTCTTCTTTCGCTGGAACAGATTGCTATACATTTTGAGTACTCCAAGAGGCAGTTCAATCTGTGCAACGCATTGTATAGGATTGCAGACGCTTTTATCAAATTGCAGAGGGAAGGGAAGGATGTGGCTGGCGTTGATCTCCAGAACCCGTTCTTGGATAGCTGGTCGTGGCTGGATGCCAATCTTTCTTCAATGCTTGAGATGAGCAACCAGATGAATTACTAGTCTTGCAGTCCTTCCTAGCTCTTTTACTAGTTTAAATTTCAATATGGATTGAACAACCGTTAAATAGAATTCAGTCAGTAACAACTTTCAAGAGCTTTGCAAAATACCTTGTTGACGTCCCCACTCGTGCCACTCTGTCTACAGGGTAACTGCAGTAGATGTCAGGCTGAGAGTATAGATGAAACGACAATGCTACTTACAATGTCAACTAGAAACATAAGGACAAGTGAGAGCGAAACCTATCGTTAATTCCCAACCCCGGGTTCGCATCACGTGTTTGCCAAAGTTAGGGCACGACTTTCAAGTGGAGACGCAAAGTGACGATGACGTCGTGACGATCCCGAACACGACCCACGGGTCCCAGGTCCGAGGCTCGGGAAACTCCAACGCTCCGGCAATGCTTACCAACGGTTATTAACATTTTGAACGCATGGAGTCCGGGGATAAGAGTGGGCACGTGGAGGCTTTGACATGGGATTCGGCCGAGGGAGGGCCGTTCGGATCGGGCTCGGGAGTTGAGACGGTACGAGGGACGAAGACTCAATACATATCAAGGACTTTAAGAATAATAGAAAGCCAGAGTATGCAAGTATGTATCCCTAGCAATGAAATGTTCAAGTAAAATTGGCCTTTGTCGATGATTCCCGTGCTACGGTGTAAAGGGCTGCCGCTTACATGCCGCAGTCCAACTTCTCCAGTACAACGTCCAGGACCAGGGTGCGTCATCTTCGGGCGCCGAAACACCATGTGCCAGGTCAAATTTTGGAGCCGCATGCTGTGGATCAAGTCTCGGCACCGATCAGATCGTACCCCTGCTTGGCGTTGATATCTTCCCGACACAATGTTCAGCATTGCGAAGCAACTGAAAGAGAACAACTCAAGCAGTGAATAACTTCACACTTTTCTAATTCTACTCTCCTTAATCAGTTTACCTTTCCCAGATCTCAGCCATAGAGTAAAACCACCCAGCATCTCACGCACAACGTCGACGTTCCCTCCATCACATCCCGCCACCCAATCAATCCCCCCAATCCGGATCACTCGGAACCACCACTTCCTCTCCCTCTCAGCATCATCGATCGGCCCGCAAATCATAGCTCGCATCCCATGGCGTCCTCCAAACGTCATCCTTTCCCCAAAACCGTTCGACGTGTCTTCCCCAGCTCCCCCGTGGAGGAAACCCAACCTTGTCGCGAATTGGCTTTCGTTCATGACGGAGCTCCACGCGACCGGCACCTGACTGCTGGGGACGGACCGATTCCTAGGTCTCGAGACCCCATGGAGAGGTCCGACAATGCCGAGAGGCTCATTGGTCTGATGTTGGAGCTTGACATCACTGGCTTCACGAGGTATGACGACGGTGATGACCGTTGGAGAAGTTGCTTAAAAGGCGAGGAAGAACCACGCACAGCCAAGAAAGTTTCGTGTTTATCACCTCCTCTCACAATACAAGCTTTCCTCAATTGAACAACTACCTCTCATACAGCCCCATACAGCCCAAAGGCTCATGCTTGACCATGGCGCCAAAATTCCTCACCGTCTACTTTGACGAGCATAATCCCGACTCGGAAAAGGGACAACATGCTCGACGCTCGCTCGCCGGGCTGGACTACTCGCCCTTGCCGCGCATCACGGGAAGATCTCTCGTCCTCGCGACGTTTGTATCCATGGGTGGTCTTCTGTGAGTAGACGTCTCGGCTCTGGAAAACATCTCTGACCAATTTTGCGCAGCTTCGGATACGACACCGGTCAGATCTCGGGGTTTCTTGAAATGCCCGACTTTCTAGATCGCTTCGCCCAGACGAATAGCCAAGGCGAGCGCGCGTTTAGTACAGTCCGTTCCGGCCTTATTGTCGCGCTTCTCTCCATCGGTACTCTGATCGGCGCTCTCATCGCTGCTCCTATTGCCGACCGCATCGGTCGCAAGTACAGCATTTCGTTCTGGAATCTTGTCATCTCTGTTGGGTTCATTATCCAGATCTCTTCCAACCGTGACTGGGTCCAGGTCATGATGGGCCGTTGGGTATGTATGCGTTCTCCAGCGTCTGAACTGGTGGCTAAAGTGTAAAGGTGGCGGGTCTCGGTGTCGGTGCGCTCTCTCTCCTCGTGCCAATGTTCCAGGCCGAGAGTGCCCCCCCGTGGATCAGAGGAGCCATGGTCTGCACGTACCAGCTCTTCATCACACTCGGCATCTTCCTCGCAGCCTGCTTCAACTACGGCACCGTGACGCACCATCCCGACAGTTCAGCCTCATGGCGCGTCGTCATCGGCATCGGTTGGGTGTTTACGCTCGTTCTCGGCATCGGCATTCTTTTCTTCCCAGAGACACCGCGATTTGACTACCGTCGTGGCAATGTTGACCGCGCTCGAGACACGTTATGCAAGGTCTACGGTGCAACGCCAAACCACTGGGCTATCCATACCCAGATGGAGGAGATTGGATCGAAGCTGCGCGCCGAGAAGAAAGTCAAGGGAAATCCCGTCTCTGAGTTTATTGAGATGTTCCGTGCTCCGCGCATGGCCTACCGTATCTTTATTGGTGTTTCACTCCAGATGTTCCAACAGCTGAGTATGTATCTCTTTATCTACATCCAGTTAACGTCTGCTGATCTCCATAGCCGGTGCAAACTACTTCTTCTACTACGGCACCACCATCTTCCGCTCCGTCAGCATCGACAGCTACATCACGCAAATCATCCTCAACACCATCAACTTTGTCGTCACCTTTATCGGTCTCTACATCGTCGAGCACTACGGCCGTCGCAAGTCTCTGATCGCAGGCAGCTTCTGGATGTTCATTTGCTTCCTCATCTTTGCCTCGGTCGGCCACTTCTCCCTCGACAGAACCACTCCTGAAAACACCCGCAGTGCAGGCATCGCCATGATCGTCATGGCGTGCCTCTTCATTCTCGGATTCGCAACGACATGGGGCCCCATGATCTGGACCATCATGGCTGAGATCTTCCCTTCGCGGTACAGAGCCAAGGGAATGGCTCTCTCGACAGCGAGCAACTGGCTCTGGAATTTCCTGCTTGCTTTCTTCACGCCGTTTATCACCAAGGATATTGATTTCCGCTATGGCTATGTCTTTGCGGGGTGTAATGTCCTCGGTGGTCTACTGGTGTACTTCTTCGTCATTGAGGGTCAGGGTCGTACTCTTGAGGAGATCGACACCATGTACTTGGAGCGTGTAAACCCGATGAAGAGTTCAAAGTGGGTGCCTCCTCCGCCGGACGAGATGGCCAGGATCCGCAAGCAGGCTGGCACGGATCTGGAGGTTGCGGTTCCGCACTCAAGTGATGAGGAGACGCAGCGCAACTCGGGCTTTGAGAATGGTGCTGGGAAGAGAAAGGAGGAGAATCCGGGGACGACTCATGAAGAGGGCGGCCACGCCTGATGAAAGGGCAAATAACATCAAAAACTGCATACTGATACGGCAACTGGAGGAATAGGGCTCAAATTGTATATACAAGAATCTTTAGGACTATGGCGTTGTTTATGAGCATATGTAGTTATGAATGCGAACTTGAGTATGGCAGGGATGGCGTCGAGATTGTCTATGAACTGGAACAAACACGACCTCTCAACTATGCCGACGCTTGGCGTGAATAACCGGGGGTAAATGGCCGATGTGCCAAAACATAAACCTGACCAAGCAAGCTTCTCAACACAACTGCAACTAAGAGGTCCAAGCCAAGTCCTCGTGTGAGGCTTCCCAATTGGTCCAACAGGGAAATCCCCCAGCGTCCGATATAGCCGAATTGGAGATTGTTGTGGTTGGTCCGTCAAACTATACTCGTATCATAGGGCGTTAAAAACAAGTCCCATAGAAGCCATGTTGATTTCACCCTTTGACCAACTCACTTAGCCGACTCGGCGATGCTGATGACAAATTTCGACACTCTGCCCTTATCTTGATCTTCAAGTGGCAGGGGTGGGGGATAGCTTCCGATCATGATAAATTTTGTTGATACAAGAAACGGGATCGAGCAGTTTAGAGAGCGGTATCGGACTGTTCTGAGGCGTGGCGGCAAAGTCTAAGGCAACGCCTGGGGCTTCTTGTCAAGATGAACTGCTGGTCACGGGGGAGATCTCTGACCAAACTTTGGTCGGCAAGGGCGCCTCTGCCTCTTCATCGGAAAAGATATCTTTCTGGATCAAGAAGAAACGGGAACATTCCTCGCCTGGACAGTTCATCGCCAACCACCACAAGACAGCCATCAACGATCTTGTTCAGTAGGAAAGACAGCAGAGCAAATATACAATAAATCAAAGACAACCAAACCGCCTACCACCTCTGAATAAACCTCTCCAGAAGCGGCAGCCCCTCCCGCAACAGTCTCGGGTTCCCCAGCGTAATCCTCACATATCCCTTAAAATCACCCCCATCGCCCTCCTCAAAGCAATGCCCCCCAGGGACCGCGCAAATGCTCTCCTCCTCCGTAAGCTTCCTACAAAATTCCACATCATCAACTGGCTCCCCCTCCCGATCGAGCACCCTGACAAACGCCATCCCCGACCCTTGGGGCTTCACCCAACGGACCCGCTTCTCATTCCGCTTGACAAACTCCTCAAGCACCAACACGCTCTCCTTGCGCAACTTGAGATTACGCTCCATTAGGTTCAGCATCACAGCTGGGTCTGTGGCAAAGGAGGCAACGCTGTCATCAAGTCGGGAGACGGCAATGGTGGTAAAATCGCGCTTCACGGCAATCTCGCGAAGGAGATTGCTGTTCTTGGTGACGACCCAGCCGAGACGGATGCCGGGGATGGCAAACGCTTTTGAGAGCGAACCACTCGCGACGCTGAGGTTGTAGCCGAGGGAGACGAGCGAGGGGGGCTTGGGGTCGGTGAAGACTAGGGGATTGAACACTTCGTCGCTAAAGACCATGATGTTGTATTTGCGTGCAACGTTGATGACATTGAGCAGAAAGCTCTTGCTCAGGACGGCACCAGTCGGGTTGTTTGGTGTACTACACAGGGTTAGCTGTTGGGCCGCAGAGGATTATTTTTGGGACATACTTCAGAATAATCGCCTTCGTGTTGGGCTTGATCATCTCAGCAAGCTCATCAATGCTCGGAAGCCAGCCATTCTCGTCATCCATCTTCCACAGCCCGACATCCACGCCTCTAAACTTGGGGACGAGATACAACTGTCCATACGTAGGATACTGGCAAATGACATGGTCGTCCGGGCTGCAGATGGTGTCCAGGATGAGGTAGTTGGCCATGATGGAGCCGGGAGTGATGATGACATTATCGGCGGTAATCTCATCCTCGGAGGAGTGTAGAGCGGCGATCTGCTGGCGGAGCTTCAGAGAGCCTTCGAAGGAGCCGTAGCTGAGTTGGAGATCTGGGTCAAAGACTTGGAGGGTGGGGTCCGTGGAGAGGGCCTTGAGGTTGTTGATGGACAGCGCGGAAGCATAGGACCCTGGTGATGAATGCGAGTTGTAGGTCGTGGATTGTGTTTCTTGGGGTGCTGTCTTACCTTCAAGCCCGTATCGACTGTTTGGCTAAGAGCAGGTCAGTTGTTTCATTAGCATCTTGAGACCGCGATAGTTTACACACGCTGTAGGTTCGAACTGTCGGTCGAGTTAGCAATAGTCAAGGGTACAACGGTGCACGTACTCCACTCATCAATCTTGAATTCCTGCACGTTGTTCATCTTGGGATGCGGTCGTTATGTTGATCTGGCAACAGAGAACAACTGGGGGAGTGGTCTTATATGAGTAAGGGAAGGGCGTGTTTGACATTACTCCGAGTATGTGACTAATTTCTGCTTATTTTGCATTGACACTTATCTAAGTACCTGAATCGTAATGAAGGAATTAGGAGCACACCAGGATCATGGGCGCTTATTCAAGAAGGCTATTTGATCCAAGAAGCCGACGTTGGCTACTCTCGGCGCGAATGCCGTTACTACCCGCAATTTGAGTCAGAGTGTAGGCCGTTACTAGATACCATAGATTCCCTCATCCATCTCATCTCATTCGCTTGACGAATTGCTTTCTGCAACATACATTCACGAGTCCTTTCATGGCGAATTGGAGACAAGTCTCACTCACCCGTGACAAGAGTGTCGTATTGGACATCTGGGAAGGCAGCTGATAAAGATTTGGAAGTTATGCATTGAACATTCGAGTGTCAGCCATGCAGAGCTATTCGCAGTGCCTTTCGTGCATCGCTGACTCTCTTTGCACCCTTTCGCCTACCACCCTAAACAAGACGTGGGACAAAAACATCGAAGCCATAAGCAGTGAGGAATTCTCGATACATCCAAGTGCTCCATAGTTTGTCGCGACTACAGGACACATGTATTCCTACACTGCCCGCGCACAGCATGAATCAACGGCACAATTGGCCCATCTGTATGTAAGTTAGTGGGGGATTCAAGAGCAGCCGATCACTCAGAACTCACCTATTCTTGATCATCGGGGTCCTCAACGCAGCAGCACCTCTTCCTGGCCCAGCCGCAGTCCTGCATGTACTGGAAGCCGCCGTAGCCGTCACAGTGGTACTCGCATTGGCCTGACTCGAACCAACCGCACTCGCCTGGGTGGTTGCAGATCTCGCGAGATTGAAGGAGGTTGGTGTTGTCAGGGAAGGGGCTGGCAAGAGCGCCAGAAACCAGGGCAGTGATGAAGGCGGCGGCGAACTTCATGTTGACTGTTTGAAGGGGAGATATCAAAGAAGAGATATGAGATGAAGGATAGAAGCTTGAGATTCTTGTTTATCTGATGAGTGATGCTGTTGAGGACGTTGAATACATGCGAGTCCCCGAGGTACTTATACTCGCAGATCTGAGCCATGCCACTTCAATGCATTGCATTCCTGCAATGCTCAAGATACCATGCCATGGTGAATAATTCCTCTGATTATCCGTGGTAAACCTCGCAATGACAAGAATAGCTGAGCTGAAAACCCGCAGTCGTAGTCCGATGAATACGCGCTGACGCCCGAGGCCGGATCGTCGGGGGGCTGAGCCAAAGCTTTCACTTCCCGCCCCCAACTCCCCAAATGCCGGCATGATCAGCGCGCCTTTAGAGTTTGAGGTGCTGCAAGACACTCCCCTATTAGATTCCTTCCCGCCGCATCTGGCCAATCATCGCTCGCCATGTCGATCCTCCAGATCTATTCTTGTGACGATCCAATTTGGGTTGTTCCGTCTTACACCGGAGAAAGCGCGCGATCCCAAGATAGAAGTCAAGGCGATAGGGATTGGTGGTGCAAAATGACGGCACCTCGAGCAAATCATTGCCGGTTATTTTGGGCATGAAACAATGTTTGCATTCCATCGGCCTTATTGTTCCTGTTGAGTGCGACAGTCAGGCGAGTCAACGACGTCAGCTCGGCCGATCATGGTCTATGCATAGACGGCAGAGTTGTCATGTTTCATAGACCGCTTTTCAGCTCCCTTCTACGACTCATTTCATAGGCTACTCCGGGGATTCAAATTAGCCGTATTACAGGAGATTTTCTGTAAGACGACTAAATCCTTCGAGTCGTGTTTCAGATCGGCGCTTGCATGATGCATTTTGCTCCTTCGACAATCAGTCTATGCTTCCCCGCATAGTGAGGCGCAGCACTCGAAATAGCTGAATAGTCCATTGCCATGATAAAGTCGACTTTGCACGCGGGCGATAAATATCACCGACGAGCCTGTCAATGTTCCGCAGTCGAGCCCCACCAGTGGAAATCCTCTAAGCACGTTTTTCATCATGAAGCCCAGCACATGTCTCTTGTTCCTCTTTTCCGGCATCGCCATTGCCGAAGGCGTTGACCCTCGAGTCCCAGAGGATGGCTTCGTCAAGTTGGAGAAGCGCAAGGGCTGCAGCGGCAACCGCCTGAACACGGATCGGTGCAAGGGTAACAAGATGAACGCGCCCTTTAACTCGTTTCATAACTGGTAAGTTGGGATGACTTTTCGGTGAGCCAAAGACGATACATATGCTGACTGGTCCGTTTTAGTGCTAATGCAGGAGGTCACTGCTGTGCTCTGGAAAAGAACGGTCAATATGGGCTGGATGTTAAGAAGGGGATTGGCAGGGAGGACTGCGGGTACTGCTTTACTGGTTACTGCAAGTCTTGAGATGGAGAGATTGTCATCAATAGTATTTTTCTCTTCTTTGGATACTCCAAGGATGGTTGATTTTTTTTTGCTTGATAGTCGGCCAAATGAAAGTTTATGAGATGACTGGAGCCTCACCAAATCGGTCTTGATGTAGTCAACAGGGTAAGAAAATAACAAACGACGCTTTATCCAACAGGATGATCCTTCCATTGGCGGTAATAATGGTTCGTCTTTTGCAACGTATTGTTAGCTACGAGCCGAGATCTTTCAGGAATGAGTGGTAGACTGAGA
Source organism: Fusarium nematophilum (assembly GCA_033030565.1). Lineage (NCBI taxonomy): Eukaryota > Fungi > Ascomycota > Sordariomycetes > Hypocreales > Nectriaceae > Fusarium > Fusarium nematophilum. The sequence goes on from JAVIXY010000168.1 coordinate 31,613, forward strand.
TGCGACCATAGTCCCGCGCATCTAGTGTGGGATTAGAGATTGGTAACACGCTTTATGGCGAGTTTTATTATTCCACATCTGAGATAATTGATGACGCCATGTCCCTGCCGTCTAAGCAAAATGCAATGCCAGTGCCGAAAGGCTTTATACTAGGATTTCAAGGGAAATTAAGGTGCCTCCCTGAGCTAACTATTGTATGGGGAGTTCCAAATAGAGTGATGAAGTATTGAATTGGATGTCTTCCTCTTTCTTCCCCTGAGTAGCAACGGTTCTTACGACATCTATAAATCATCTATCCAGTAGTCTCTATATTTCCTTTCTTTCGTCCCCTTTTCTCCAGCGGGACAATATTCCACCCACGTAAAATAAAATGCCTAAGAATCCCATGCTTTGCGCATATTTATTTCTAACTCTATGTTTTGGGAAACTACTATGAAACTAACTGTATGCTTTCATCTCCCCATCTCAGATCAGACAAAGTAACACACAACGGAGTGGCTCAAAAATTAGCCCACTTAAGCTTGCTCACCATATTTGCCCCCAATATCCCACTCACAAACAAGGCTGCGCCCCAGGACAGAAACCCAGCTACACACCAGAGAAACAACTCCCTGTCAATACGCACCTCTCGGCTTTAACTTATTCCGAAGATATCGCATTTGCCGCTCTCGTCCGCCTCAAGCCAAGCATAGAGGCTTGCTGAGCCGACGTTGATGCCGGGGAATCTTTAATTTTATAGGTTGATAACGGGCCGGACCGGTCACGTTTTGCACATTTGCAAGCCATGTCGCCTAACCAGCCAGTGACTGCAGTTGCTGTCTTTGACTGGGCTGGGAGCTGAACCGTCTCCCCTGTTATTGTTTATTTTTGCAGATGCAACGAGGTTGGGGCCTGATACAGCCTGATTGCGCATTCTTAGTTATCACCTACTGTTCCCCCCTTCTTCCTGAGCGATTTAACTGTCAGAAATTTGCAACCTATCCCCCGAGTCGTGTCTTGAGCGTTCACGCCCCCAATATCACCTCACCCACTACCGTACCATCGTTGAGCAACTTTCCATAATCCGTTCCAGGCCCACGCGCTCATATCCTCCGAGGATGGCCGTATCCGCTCCTTTCGTTTTCCCGCCTCATTACTTTCTCATTGGAGTCCTCCTAGAGGCACATTCGGTCTGGGCTAATGAGTCTGATTGCGGACATGAGACATGGAATCTCATCCAAGCGAATAAGACCAACAACACGGCCATGCATCAAATCCGCGCACCAGCTTGGGTCATGGAGTCCGGGATGCGAGGGACCTTCTCAATCTTGCAAACCTGCATTCTGACCTTGATAGCGTGTATTTACACCGCATTGCATCTCAATGTTCCTAATACGACTGGATTTTGGAAAGAGCTTCGCGTCAAGCTGCAATGGACTCTGGTTGCCCTCGTCGCGCCCGAAATTATTCTCTGGATGGCAATGAGCCAATTTCTCATGGCCAAAGCGCTCGTCGAAAGCCTCAGAAACATTCCTGAGGCTGCTGATAGGCAGCAGCATGTAAGTTCAAACCACTAGGGCTCGAAGAGCGTACTCGCTGTTCGCTGTAGCTGACCACCATGGATCAAGCTTGGTATCAAGTATGGATTCTTTGTAGTAATGGGGGGGCTGCGAGTCAGAGTCTCAGACCTCGAGCAATTTCTCACTTTCTCGGACATGGACAAGCCGTGGAGGAAGCACACGAAGATGCTTCTTAGAACCGAACACTCGACCCTTCAGTTCACTCCCTGGGCAGTTTCTGAGCTGGCAAAACTCGGGCACTGGTTCGATACCGATTCTAAAGACATTGACGACCGAAGCAAAGCCAACGGCATCCAAAAGGTTCTTGTCCTCGTCGAGGTATCTTGGCTGGCCGTGTCCTGTATAGTGCGTGGTGCTCGCGGTTTCCCCGTCTCGCTGCTTGAAATCCACACCATGGTCCATGTCATTTCCGCACTGGCTATGTATGTTTTCTGGTTCAAGGTTCGTCACTGACACTCCATACTCCCCCTCCACCAATTCGAGGTTAGCTCAAAACGATGCTCTCTAGAAGCCTTTGGATGTCCGCGCCCCGGAGCCTCTTCATTTCGAAGATCCTAGCAGGAGGTCTGTCCTGGCTTTCATCACCGAGCACACTTTCTACCGTAACGATAGCGACAGATCTACTACTTCAGAGTCCCCTGGGCGCCAAACCAAGAGAGAATCACGCCAAAGACTCGCCGGTCAGATTTCAAGTAACGTTACCCTGTACTCGACCCAATCCTTCCTCGTCAAGACAGGCAACGCCGAATACTACTATGGCTCTCTTGGTGAACTCATTGGAGAATACTCCCGTATAGGGTCTCAGTCGCGAAGAATTATCGTGTTTGTTCTGCCGATTGTGTACAGCGGCGTGCATATGGCTGCATGGAATTTTGAATTTCCTACCGAAATCGAACAACGATTTTGGAAAATAGCCTGCATTGGAATAGCTGCCGGAACCCCAATCTTTGCGGGTCTTTCTGAATTGGAGAACGCCAATGTTTCCTCCAGGTTTGGAGTATCCCAAGCCCAGCCTCTTTACGAGTGCTTTTGGGAAGAAACACTGCAGTTTCTCCTGCTTCTCTTTATCTGTTTTTATTCAATTTGCCGACTTTTCCTTGTAGTGGAAGCTTTTATCAGTCTACGCTCAGTGCCTATTGGGGTGTACTGGGTTCCATCGTGGCTGCAGCTAATTCCGCATGTATAATCAGAGGGAATCTACCGGTGGAGGCATACTTAAATGAGAGATAGTATTACAGGTCTTACTCTTTGTCTGCCTGGGAATTTGAATCTAGCGACGTCTGGTGGTTGAATAGTCGCGGATGATCATTTGCGCGTGTTAGAGGCTTTACATAGTAGAAACACCCTGAGCATTGAGGAATCACTCTGGAATTAATGGAACGGACCGAGGAGTCAAGTTGGAGGTCAATTCGAAGAGCTATCAGTATCTTCGCCTAGCCAACAACAAAATACGACAACGCACCAAAAGGAGCTATTTATTCTTACTTGTCTATAACCCGCATAACCCTTTCTTATGCACAGTGGGCAGTGACTTGTCGCTATGCGAGGTGCGGCGGGCAGTATACGTTCAACGTGGGGACCGTTTGCCTCTGCCCGCCCTTCAGCCACCGTTTCTCATCACCGGATAATCCTGACCACCCGCGCTTCCAGAAGTCCTCCGGTCCAGAAGCTCAAGCTCCTAGCTGAGACGAGAGTTTTAACACTTTGAAAGGGTGCGAGGTTGGTTCCCCGGCAGGAAATATGAGAGAGATGCTTGATGATGCCGGGCTTGGGCTTGGCTTAGATAATGGCGAGAGAATCACGTATCATCCTCGCCAAACGGTGATGAGGTGTCCCGCAACTCTACCCTTCGAGTCAACCAAAGAAATCCAATGCGTGAGATGTGGCCCCTGAACCTCTTTCTGTCGAAAAACCGTATCTTGAGCACTCTTTAGTCATTCGTGGTCTGCAAACTAAAGCCCATGTTTCCCACTTCGGGGTTTAATTGGGATACTCACGCATTTTGTCCAAGAATAGTCATCCCCTTGCTCGTACCTCCGTGGAGATGCCCGTAACGTCTTCCATGCGTCCAGTTGTCGTGTCTCAGCAGCAGCGCCACGTGGGGGGCCGAAACCGGCCAGCATTGAGACTCCATTAGCCCCCCGATGATCAATATGTAGGCACCACTAATATCATCATGAATACAAGTCAGCCGCTGTGACGTCATGCCAAAGAAACACTTGAGCACGTCGACATGCCCACATATGTCTGACACGGTCAAGTGTAGTCGGTCAGCCAAGGCTTGAGCCTCTCCAAGCCACTGCGACGGTACTCCAATCAACTCTCAGCATGCTTTAAGCAAGGGGTCATGCCTTCAATCATTTCCCTTATTTCCACTCTGATCAGCGGGATCCGGGACTTGCCATCAGAGCTGGCCAGATTGTGATCAGCTGGATTATCATGCAGTTGGTGGCTATTGGACCATATTCTTTGGCTTGTCTCTCACTCAGGTATCCATTGTTAGTGGAGGTGCCTTCTGCGTCTTCTACTTGCCTTCTGCTCTTTCAAGGGCAGGCATCGGTCTCTTGTAATACGCCCTTCTTAGGGCACTCATGGGCGTCGGCAGCCTCATTCGGCAGTCAGGTACTAGCCTCCAAGGGTCCGATAGTAGCAGGCGCCTCTCCGCTCCGGGTCAATGTGAAGGGAAAGCCACTCAGCTTCCCTAGCAAGTAACGGTCAGCTCAACCGAGACAGCTCGTGTGATCTCCCAGAAGGGAGCCAGGGCAGGGCCGGTAATAGGACGCCTCGTTGCAAGGATTAAGGTTGAGACACCCGAGCTGAAAGTGAGACAATAGCAGAATAAAGGAATGTGAGGGAAATGTCTTAGCCTTATGTCCGCGGGTGTCTCCGTGTCCCCGCCGTTAGCTTAGGCACGGCCATTACCGTCAGTTAGATGAGACCTCAAGTACTTATTCCCCTCGGACGCCTTTCTGGCGGGAGTTTCTATGACTAACCTGACGTATCTTGGCCTGCATGTACCGACATGAAGAGTACGAGGCTTCTTAATCTACTAAGCGTTATTTGTCACTGAATAAATGGTGGGAGTGATCTACTAGTTTCCCCCGCAGGGGCATGCCAGGGGGGAGATTATTGAATGATCGCCCCAAGGGGAGACACAGTTGCCCTGGCCGTTTTAAAGACTTCTAGTGGTTAAAGATGGTCAATACTGGTTTAGCCACTTGTACAGTAAAGTGATGCATCAGTGGATACTCTCTTGCTCCTCGCCCTGAGGCTGATCCCAACATTCCGCCCCAGCTATGCTTCCGGATATTGTGTTCCTATGACACATGGGTTCCAACCCCTTTATTTGCAGTCTTCATGAAAAACGGTAGAGATTCTTGCCAAGAAATACCTGGTAGTTTTTAACTATAAAGGCAGCGTTCTTCCGTGCCCCGTTTGATATCCAACAACTCAAGTCGACCTAGACAACATAGAACATCACCACCAACTCTCAACACTCTTTTACTCTTCTACACCAATCCCATCTCCATCATGCATTTTACAAAGCTTCTCCTTTCAGCCATCTTCGTCGCCTCCGTTCAGGCCCTGGCGTTTCCCGAATACCCAGACAGGCTTGAGGGCCGTGGCGAGGCCAGGCTGTCTCCGAGGCTGTCGCCGCCGGTGAAGCGGCTGCCACGTACCCCTTGTACATACAAGGATACTTCTCCAGGTGGTGATGAAGGTTGTGAATTCTATGTGAGATCCTGCCCTTTGTGATTACTACGCAAGACAATTGCTTACTTGTTGTAATTAGTGCATCCTCCAACAGGCCGACTCTTGGGACTGTGTCTGGTAAGTTCTCATATCACTACCACCGGTTCACGCTCGCAGTGCCAACTATTGGCTAGGGATAAATGCAACTGTCGCACCTGGCCGTCGTCGCTGTCATCCACCTGGCTCCCCAGCGGAAGCTCGACATCCAGCGGGACACCCACCCCGACCATTCCAACCCCGTCCACGTGGCTGCCCACTGGGAGCACAACCTCGATCGGGACACCCACTCCTACTCCTACTGCGAAAACGTCTTCCTCGAGCACTAGAGTTGAACCCCCATACCCACCTCCCAGTAGCACGACCACGACCGTGACGACCACTGAGAGACACCGTCCCACATCCACTAGCACGCCGCCGCCTGTGATATACTACTAGATTGGGTCTCTGGGGACAGAAAGGGGCCTCTCTACGACTTGGGCATTGCCAAACATGGGAAAGAAATTGATATCGAGGCTCGTGGGTACGGGCGGAAGATGGGATATTCTTTGAGGGTGTTGTATGGTGTCTCAGTTAATAGCCCAGCTTATGAATTGAGACTGATTATCACCCTCCAACATCTCACTTGACGGATCAGGGGTGATTCAATACCAAAATAGGACCAGTGAGTGACAGTTGCCTTGCAGCTGTTCAGTGTTTGTGTCCTTGACAACACTTCACCGGTATAGACCGATGTGACCAACAGTCAACCTGACACTGAGCCAGACACCAGACTCTGTATGAACTTACCCCAAAATCTATATCTGCGTACTTTTTCCCAACTGCCAGTTTCAGCTCCGCCGACGTACGCTCCAGTAGTCGGCCCAAAGCCAACACAAGCTTCGTGAATCCCGTCAGAACACAGCGCGACTAAAACCATCACCATGTGCTGGAAATCACGCTACGTAACAAAATGCAGCAAGTGCCACACAGTCCTTGAAGACAAGACAGTCTTGGACCGAGAATGCGAAGGGAAGAAGAAACGAGGCCGCTGCGATCGCTGGCTGGATCCAACCAGGATGACCTTAACCCTGGACTATCCGCAGTGTGCCACCTGTCTTGAGAAGAAGAGGAAGGAAGAAGAATCAAAGGGCTAAAAGCACAAGCGGGAATAAAGATAGTAGAGGTACAGGTAAAAGTCGAGCATCTAGAACCCTTGGCCATTTCATGACATCGTCCTCGTCTCATGTGATCGCCGTCTAACAAACACCTCTAACCCACCCTCCATCGGCATCGTCAAATGATTCTGGCTGACCTTTTCGCCGTCAAACGCCGGAGAAAACTCAAACTCTTCTGTAAAAGTCATGATAACACGAACAGCTATCGTTTCGGCCAATCTCTTACCCAGGCACGACCGCGGTCCTCCCTGGAACACCGGGAACTCGGACGTGCTTCTTTGAGAGAATTGACCGTTGGTTAACCACCGTTCGGGTCGAAATTCGGCTGCATCTTCCCCCCACGTCTCTTTGGAACGATTCATAGCCCAGGTGCACCATACAACGACGCTGTTCTTTGGGAGAAAGGTTCCGTCCGGCAGAACCGTGTCTTGCTGGTTTTGTTTGATCTCAAATGGGAGCGGGGGATATAGGCGGAGTGATTCGTAGAAGACGGCGAAAACGTATGGGATTGTGGCTGGGTTGAGGTGTTCCGGGTCCTGTAGCCAGGATATACTATGGGTCTGCTGTGCTTGTTGAATAGTCTGAAGTAGGGTATTGGTAGTCTTTGGGTGTCTAATGAGCAAGTAGAAAGCCCACGTTAGAGCTTGGGCAACCGTGTCCTTGCCAGCAGAGAGATAGTTCAACGCCGAATCCGCGACCAGTGCCTCATCACCCAAGTTCTCAAACAAGAGGTCGACGAGATTCTCTGACGTAGACCCAGTGGTGTCTTCGACAGCTTGTCCATGACCTCCAAGAGAAGCAGCATGAGAGACCAAGTGTCGACCATAAGTCTTCATCGTTTGGACTGCTCTTCGTAGCTTAGACCCCGTGATTGCCTCGCGCAATACCCACAGCGGATTCTGAAAACGTCTCGCGATCTCTGTAGATGCATAATCAAAGGCGACGGTGAAATCGTCAGTAGCATGCATCTCCATACCATACGCCATCTTGCCGATAAGCTGCGTGGTTATCTCGTGAATGATCGGCTCAATATCCACGGCAGTTCCCTTCTGTGCACTGGTCTCCAGACGGTGTCTTGCAGATTCGAGGATGTTTGGAAGATCAGACTTGGCTATCCGATTTATGTTGGAGGCGGTGAAGAATCGCTGCCCTGCCTTTCTTTGCGGTCGCCATAAATCCCCATCCACATTGAGGATACCGTTCCCAAATAAATCGCGGAGGCGGCCTTTGAAGAACTCGCCCTTTTCAAACATTTCCTCATGCCTGAAGACATAATCGAGGTTGATAGGACTGGAAATGATGACTCCCGGGGGTAGGGATGGGACCGTTATCTGAAGGGTTTCGTGTCCGTAGCGGTGGATACAGTCGGCGAACCACGTGAAGAGTTTTTGACGGTGTTGCAGAAACACAAGTCCATTGCCGACAAGTGGTAAAGTACCCGGAGGCCTCCTGGTTGAAATGTTTAGCATCGTGCATGTGGAACTAGACGGTTCTATTCACCTGAGCTTAGACCCGTTTCGCGAGATAATGGGCGTTTTGAATGCCTTGATAGATAGGCCAACTATCAATAGCACGACTGCAAGGACCAATCCATGGCTTGACAGGCATAATGTCGCCATGGCAAGTGTCTGGCTCTCCCGGTTGTCGATGCTGTCTGTGCTTCCCCAGATTCCGATTCCACAAAAATAGGAGAGAAAAAAGATAAAACAACTCGAGTTAAACACAAACCGAAGGCGATTGAATTTCCCCGCTCGGATAGATAGTTAGCCCGGGGATCTCTTATCGGTCGGATCATTGGTCCAATTCGGCCGGATCTCCTTTTTGCCAGCGAGGCTGTGCCCAGCGACGCCAAGCCGCGATTCCAAGCAATGGTAGGTCTTTGTGACTTCGTGGCGTGCAGGTCCCGCGGATAAAAAGCTTAAAATCGAATAATTTTGAAGAATCCCTGGCCGTTCAGACATTCGGGGTTTCGGGGATCTGGCGGGCCGTGTCGACGTTGACTTGGATTCTCGTATCGAGACGCGTATTGTCTCGGGCTGTGTCTTATCCGCGGCAGAGCGGACGGACCCTGGACTCTGCGGACGAGAAACGCCCACGATGGCTAAAACATAATTCATTTTATTTAAATGACCTCATTGACGATCAGTTTCATAAGGCACTATTAAGCCGCCTCTTTCCACCTCCCCCAGAGAGCATTCCACGACGGCTTTGCAAGACAACATGAGAGTCGACACAGCTCCAGCCATGACAATGCCACAGACGGTTTTGATCCTCGGCGCGGGATACGCCGGCATCGGGATCGCCCATAAACTACTCAAAGACACACGAGCCAAATTGCCAGATCTAAAAGTCATCCTCGTCTCGCCAACATCGCACCATCTCTGGAACCTCGCCGTCGTCCGAGGCATCGTCCCCGGCCAACTTCCAGATGAGACGCTATTCCACGCCATCGAGCCTGGCTTCAATAAATATCCAGCCGAATGTTTCGAATTCATCCTTGGCGCAGCTACCAGCGTCGACACTTCTGCCAATACAGTCCGCGTCAAAACCTCAGAAGGTCCGATAGATCTTTCCTACACGCAATTAGTCATCGCTACTGGCTCTTCCTACGCGAGCCGCGTTCCATTCACGACTATCGGGACGTACAGAGATACACTCGATTCGCTGCACGACTGGCAAAGCAGGGTGGCAAGTGCAGAGTCCATCGTCATCGCGGGTGCTGGGCCGACTGGCGTTGAAACAGCAGCTGAACTGGCTTCTACGTACGGCCTCGCAAAGAACATTACCCTCCTCGTGCCTGGTTACAATCCCCTTTCTGGCTTGCTACCAGATGTAGGCAAGACAGCAGTAACGGAGATGGAAAAACTGGGTATCAAGATCCTACGACGCTCACGCGTCACGTCAGTCGAATACGCTGGCAAGCAATACACCATCAACTTGTCGAATGGAGACACAGTTATTGCGGATCTCTATCTTCCCTTGTTTGGCATGAAGCCAAACAGTGGTTTCTTGCCGCCGAGTCTACTCGACGACGAGGGCAATCTCAAGCTGGATAGGAATCTTCGAGCTACGGGATGCACGAATATCTGGGGTGCTGGAGATGTTGGCAACCTGGAAACCAAGCAGCTCATCTTTGCTGAACGGCAGGCTTTGCACTTGGCAAGGAATCTAGATGCTTTCCTCACAGGAGCGGAGAGCAACGTGTTGGATTTGAAACCTGCGATAGTGCCGCAGATATTCGTCACGCTTGGGAGAAAGAAGGGTACGGGGCAGTTTGAGAGGTTTCGAGTGCCGGGTTTTGTTGTTAGTGCGGTCAAGGGGAGGACGTTGTTCACGGAAAAGGCGCAAGGATTGATAGCTGGCAAGAACATTGTCAGATCTTCTGTTTAAGTTTAATGATTCCCCTTTGCCCACGCGGGTTTGGCTACATATTTACTGTAGAATATCCCTTCAGAACTGCCTTAATACCTAACGTTGCAATATCTGCATCCACCACTAAAAGGTATACCGAAAGTGCGGGTTTTTCTAAACGGTCAGCAACATGTTTCACGACCAGGGGTATCAATCTTACATTGTCAGCGATATCCTCAAAAGCATGAGCAAAGTTGACATCATCAACCACCTCCCCACCGGCAACCCTGGCGTCTCGACTCTTGTTAACCCAAACATAATACGTCCGAAGACTAATCAACACCACTTCAAGAAAGACGAAACATCCAAGAATAATCGCGAGCGCAAGGAAATACCGTGGCGCATCCTTGTCACGGAAACACTGCGGGCCAATGGCATTTCCGACTGCCCAAAAGACAAAGTTGCTGGCGATGACGGCCGACTTCTTTGTCTGACCAGCCACATTTCGAGACACCAATGACAGGGCCAGGCCAGAGCAGGTCCAGAACGAGTAGATTATGTAGTATGCGATGAGGAGACCGACCCTTTTAGAATGCTGAAAAGGCTGCGAGATGAGAACCACCACGCCGGCGATGGTGGGCAAGAGTCCAATCATCATGACCAGAATGGTCTGCTTGAACTTTCGGTCTGCCCACGCGGAGGTAAGCATGACGGTGAGCATGACAATTCCGATTGGCATCTGGAGGAGTTGGGTCTCCCAGGTTGAGAAGCCGAAGGACTTGACGAGGATGTTTGCGTAGGCGCCGATACCTCCTGCAGGCAAGGTTGTGCAGATCTGGATCAACGCAAATGCATAAACTAGAGTCATCAGTATTTTAACAATTGACCAAGGAGCGGTACGTAAACTCACCCTGGGGATCTGAAATCGCATGGTAGATCTGCTCTTTACGGAAGATGCGATTCTGCACGCCGGTTCTGTTCTCTCGGACTCGCTCCACCATGAGTTTCTTGTCTTCCTCGGACCAGCACTTGGCCTTCATGGGAGAATCGGGCATCCAGAAGAAGACAAAGATGCCCCAGAAGACGGTTGCGATGCCGTAGGTCATGAAGAGCGCTTGCCAGGACTTGATGGGGGAGGACTTGGGGACGAAGGAGAAGGCAAAGGCGATGAGGCCACCTAGGATCTGTTGGAGGCCGTTCATCATGTACCTGTACAGAGATGTTAGTACCAAGACAGTAAATAGATGGAGGTTTCCGTTGTGGTCGCCTACCAGTACACGATTGTGCTCGCTTGTTCTTCTTTCTTGTACCTGGTGGAAATGGTCAGCAGGGGAAGTTTGAAGGTAGCACAACTTGACTTACCAAGTAGAAGAAAGAAGCACAAAAGCAGGCTGGCACACTGTTTCAAAAGCACCCAGCAAACCGCGGAGCACAACCAGTCCAACAAAGTTCGATGCGACAGCGTGTAGAGCAAGCACAACACCCCAGAGAATGATGTTGATAGACAACCATTTCGCGATGGGTATGCGCTGAAGAATGTAGTTTTCCTAAGAACATCAGACAGAAGTTTTGACCAGTGTCCTTGGCGGCTTACGGGATATTCAACAACCAGAACGACAAGGTACATGATGGTCGTAAACCACGAGTACTACAGCAGTCAGCCACCATTAGGTCAGATGTCAACTTTACAAACCTGGTTTGAAGCAAGATTCGTATCTTCAATGATGCCCATGATCGAAGCCATCGACATGGTCCCCCTGTCAAGCGACTGGGTGAAATAGGTGACGACCATGACGACCAAGATGCGCTTGTCAATCATCTTCTTGAGACGCTTGTTGGTCGCCTCATCGATCTGGACGCGTGTCTCTGCGACATACTGGGCAACTTCGTTGTCAATGAGGTCAAAGTTTGCCTGGTTCTTGCCGACGTCGCCGCCTTCGAGGTGGACTGGGGTGTTGGCTTCGTCGCCCGGCTTCATTTCCGGAAGTTTAATACAACGAATAATACAGACTCGTGGATGTTTCTGTTGGCCCTGTTCTGGCTGGGAGTGGTCGAGGAGACTGTATCACGTTGCATATCGGATCAACACTGACTTTATATCCACCTACCTCCCTTGATCGCCCGGACAGCTCTCCGAGTTGGACGACTTGCAAAGGGTAGGATACGACGCCTTGTCATGGATCATCTTCCCCATAGAGAGCCCCGCGGGGAAACACGGAGAGACAGGGATTGCGGGAAGTCGGATCAAAGGTAAATCTTTTCTCGAGACATGATAAATGACTCGGATAGGTAGTTTGACGGTCTACGATACGCTAGGAAATCAAAACATGCCACTTAGAATAGTGTTGCTTCAGATGTCAGAGATAACTTCTTATAGGTCCGGAAGCCCTCATGATGGAGTCGGATATCCACTTGTCCTGTCCTGGGTGACATCAGACGTCGGCCCTCGCAGCAACTCAACCATGTCACTCTCCCGAGTCCGACGCTATCCAGGCCCACATCTCATGAATTGCGGGGACAAATTCCCCCATTCTCGGCTTCGCATTAATTCCAGCGGCTCATTCTCCCGATACCGACAGCAACCTGCAGCATAATGAGCTGTGAACTCACCCGACGGCGGACACCCATCGGTCACCCGGCTTGCTCGCCGTAAACTACATACCCCTCAACAGGTGATCACCAATCCCAACACATCCACAACAACGCGCCTATAAGACCTCGGGGGAGCTCAAACAAGGCATCATCTTCCCCCAGAATCCCAGACACCGCCCCAGCCATGCTCGAGGAGCAGTTTGTGGGGTTTACCCCCTCCAATGACCCGGACCTCGTTGGCGCCAGTATCGTCTTGGACGAAGCCGATTTCGCTGGAGTCAAGATCGCCGCTCAGAACTTGTCACAGGATTTCGCCAGGGTCACGAAGAAGGAACCAAGTCCTGTTCACATGGTGGATGACTCCAGCAATGTCTCAAATCCTGGCAACTCCAAAGTGGGGATCATCGTCGGTTGCATTGAATCCAGCCCTCTGCTGCGGCGCCTCGAGAAAGAAGGCAATGTCGACTTCAGCGCAATCAGGGGCAAATGGGAGTCATTCATAACAGTCGTCGTAGACAACCCCCTTGGGGGCTCTTATGACAAGGCACTCGTAATTGCCGGCAGTGACAAGAGGGGTGCCATCTTCGGTATCTACACCTTGTCCGAGCAGATTGGTGTCTCTCCGTGAGTAACACCTCCATGATGATATCGCGTTCTATGCTCAGAGAGGTTAGGTGGTACTGGTGGGCAGACGTCCCCTCGAAATTTCACCCGGCTATCTACGCCAGCCCAAAGACGACCATCCATGGCGAGCCCTCTCTCAAGTATCGAGGAATCTTTCTGAACGACGAGGCTCCAGCCTTGACAGGATGGGTTCTAGAAAAGTTTGGCAAGTACAACTCCGAGTTCTACAAGAAGGTTTTTGAGCTTCTACTACGCCTCAAGGTTGGCTTCCGTCTCCAACATCCAGACTGCAAACTAACTGTCTTCAGGCCAACTTCATGTGGCCTGCGATGTGGCCCGGCTATCCCAACCCCGGAGCAAGCTTCTTCTTAGACGACCCCAACAACCAGCGCGTGGCAGATGAATACGGCATCGTCATGTCGACTTCCCACCATGAGCCGATGCAGCGTCTGACAAACGAATGGGTTCTCGAAAACGGGGACGGCAACTGGAGATGGGACACCAATAAGGAAAAGATGACCGACTTCTTTTACGAGGGAGCTCGAAGGGCCAAGGGTTACGAGTCGTACTTTACTATCGGCATGAGAGGCGAGTACGATCGACGGATCAAGGCGTCTGATCCAGCTGCTGCTATCTCGGATGCAATTAAGACTCAGCGCAAGATCATCAGCGATGTTTACGGCAGCGAAGATGCGATTCCTCGTATGTTCCGATGCCCGGCAGAACTATGAGAGGGAAGCTGACTGACCATGGTTATTCAGAACTGCTCGCTTTATACAGGGACATTGAGCAGCTCTACGATACTGGGCGAATCGAAGTCCCGGATGATGTTACCTTGCTGTTCCAAGATGACAACAATGGCACGATCCGTCGCCTTCCCACAAAGAAAGAAGCTGTTAGGAAGGGTGGCTCAGGTGTACGACAAACTGCCCAGTCACCGCCTACATCACTAACAGAGTCCAGCTCTACTATCATTTTGAGTACGTTGGTTTGCCACGAAGTTACAAGTGGACAAACAGTGTCTCTCTGGTATTTTCAGCCCCTATCCAACTCCTCGCGTCTTCCACTAACAGCTCCAGGGAAAAGCATGGCATCAGCTTCGACACGCGTACAACCGCAACGTGAGACAAGTCTGGCTCTTCAACGTGGGCGATCTCAAGCCTTTGGAAACGCCAATCACCTGGGCAATGAGCCTTGCATGGAACATCAACAAATTCACTGCGGAAAGCCTCCACGACTTCCTCCGCGAAGCAGCAGCAAGAGACTTTGGTACTGCGTTAAGCCGTGAGATTGGCGACGTATATCACGATTATAACCGCCTGGTATCTCTGCGGAAGCACGAGTCCATCGAGCCAGATACATTTTCGCTTCTACACTACAACGAAGCTGATATCATTCTTCGCCGCTGGAAGAAACTCCTTGCCGAGGCTGAGTCCGCATACGCCCAACTCACAGAGGAGCAGAAGCCCGCGGGATACCAGCTCATCCTCCACCGTGTCAAGTCCTCCTATGTCTTCGTTGCACTGCGCGTGATGCAAGCTCGGAATCAGCTCTACGCTCGACAGAGACGCAACACGGCCAATACCACCGCCCAGAAGGCCCTTGATCTGTTTGATACCGACTTTGACATTCAGCTCGAGTACCACTCCTTGTTGGGTGGCAAGTGGAATCATATGCTGCGCCAGACGCACCTTGGCTATGAGGATACGTGGCATGCGCCGTCTCGTGATGTGATCACGGGATTGGGATTTGTGCAGCGTCGTCAAGACTCGAATCCGATTGTGGGCCAGATGGGTGTTTCTGTGGAAGGCCATGCTGGCATTCGTCCAGGTCTTATCAACGAAGAGTCTGAGCGGACACATCCCAGTCGGCGTGATCTTGTGCCCGGGTTGACTTTGGGGGCCATGACTCGATACGGCCCTGATACTAGGTGGTTTGAGATCTGGACTCGTGGCACTCCAACGATCCATTGGACGGCGTCGTCTCCTTATGCTTGGTTGAAGTTGTCCAGCTACTCGGGCTTTTTGGTGCCTGGGCGGGACGATGCAAGAGTCGACATCACCATCGACTGGGATCAGGTTCCGGAAACCTTCGACCAAGAAGTGCTGATTGACGTCCGATCTGGTCTTGGCGACTTTGAACAGATTCATCTGCCCGTTGTCGGACGCCGAGTCCCGGATTCGTTTCAAGGATTCGTGGAGGGCCCAGGATACGTTTCTATCCCAGCTACGCGTATCACTCCCAGCCATGATTACCTCGTCATTCCAGATACGGGGAGATCTGAAACTGGTTCTATCGGGCTCGATGTATCCCAGGATGTGAAGGAGACAGCTGATTTCCTCACGTATCCCTTCTACCAGTTCTCAGACACCTCGAGTGGCAAAGTTATACTTGACTTTGGCATCACGCTCAGCACTTCGAACGAGGATGTCACATCCTACGACTTTCAACTCAACGACGGACCCGTAACGAACCACAAAATTGAAAAATACACTGAAGAGAGCACGCGATTCGGCTTGAAGTTTGGAGTGCCGCGACCTGCAGGTTGGATGAAGGCAGCGGGTGATCTCGCTTGGAGGATAGAGCATGAGGTAGATGACCTCAAGCCTGGGCCGCAGGTTGTCAGGATTAGGCTTTGCCATCAGAATATTCTGCTTGAAAAGGTGGTGGTGGACTTTGGTGGTGTGAGGGAGAGCTATCTTGGACCACCGGCGAGTACTGAGATCAAGGACGCGTTGAGGCTTTGAAGCCTTGAGTTGCTAGAAGAAATAGGCAGGGAGAAAAAACCTCACTTCCCTTCAAGAAATGAAGAAATGATGATTTGATGGATAATACGAGGGAATGAGGAGCTAAATTATGTTTGTTGAGTGTCCTTGTTGGAAAAATCATTTATCGTGGTTTGTTTCTCCTCGGCCTTCCCTGACCCTAATAGACAGACCAGGGCAACAAATTGATAAACTTGATTGTTTCTACATAAGAGAGGCATCATCCTAACTTCATGTTGGACAATAACCCAGAAACTCATATTCACCATCAACGTCCTCCAGGGTAGCGTAGTTATCGCAGGTCGATGATGCCCCCACATGCTGGCCACTTCTCCGCACATGCAGGGGTAGGCGAGCTAATCCCGACGACGCTAGCGTCGTATTTATTACCTCGTCGGCCCCGCGTTAATTCACTCGCGTCTTTTCTCCGTTGCCCGATGCTCAGCAATCACGTCTACCAAGATGGCCGAAGCCGAGAACGCAGCAGATTTAGACATACCGTCATGTCATGGATGTCGGCGGCGAAAACTCAAGTGCTCTAGAGAGCAGCCTTCGTGCGCTCACTGCCAACGAACGAGTGGGTTTTGTCCCAGTCATCTTTCCTGCGTCGTCTCATTGAGTGGACAGACGAGCCGTGTGTGTACGACGCGAAGAAGAACAAGCCGGGTCTCAAGACTGGAGCCGTCGAAGGCTTGAGCAAACGTTTAGGTGGGTTGACTCTGGGAAACATCCCAAGACAATGAGGACTAACCTACCTTGCCGCTCGAAGACGCACTGGAGCAGGCTTTCCATGATCGAACGATCCAAGAAAGCGTTGCAAACCCTTTCGATTCAAGCGCTGTCACATCTAGCATTACTCATCTTACTGGGGCCGTCACTACCCTTGCGTCCGAGATTCAGAAGCTGGCCTCGTCAAGATGTAGCCTCCCAGATCAACCAGCAGCCAATTCCTCTGGAGGACAGGAGGTCGACGATTCCGAATGGAACCGCCCACCCAAACGAAGGAGAGTCGACGTTCTTCAAGGGAACTCCCCTGCTGTCGAAACCCCGCGGTCGATAGAAACGCCCAATATGCATCTGCCACTAAGTCTCGTGGAAGAGGCCGTACACCTATACTTTGCCAGGGTCTTTTACTGGATCCCGATGATACACCATCCCCGATTTAGGGAGCAAGTCAAACAAGCCTCTCGGAGGTCAAGGCTGGGCGTGATCCTTGACGCGATGCTGGTGGCGACCTTGCGATTTATGGATCCGCGAAAATACCACTTGTCGACGGATGACGTGCGGCGCCTAATCGAGGAGAGACGGAACTCTGTTCTCCTCTCTGCGATGAATTCGTTATCTATTGAGAACCTACAGGCACTCGTAATTGTTGCTTTTACGACAGTGAGCACCCAACTTATCGACGGGCACCGTTATGTTTATCTACTAACGTGATCCTAAGATCGGCGATGGAGAGTCATTGAGGTCATGGCCTATTATAGCATCGATGAGTAGGACAGTGGACTACCTGCAGTTGACTGTCGAGCAAGAAGGGAACCGCAAGAGACGATCCCTCGCGCCTTTACATCCGCTTTCACCTCCTGCAGACTGGGTGGAAGAGGAAGAAAGACGACGTGTATTCTGGAATATATTTAATCTTGATAGGTAAGAAGGCATCTGAATCGTTATACCTCGTGCTAACGGAAGGCGAAGGTACTGCTCAATAACAACAGGGTGAGTTGTTCGTATCCATAACTTGGGAGAATGGGAGCGTCTAACCCTCGATTGATAGATGGAGGACAAGTATCACCGGTGACGAAATACACCGCAGACTTCCCGCCCATGGGACATATTGGTACACAGAGACGCCTGTGGTGTGCCCATATTTTGGGATTCCGAGCTCCTCAGTTTCCAATCCCGGCAAGGGAGGGCTATTTGGGGGCCGGATCTCGGTTACAGATACCAGAAACCCGAGTATCGCAGCTGCAGCCGGCGCTCAAGAAGGGAATGAGAGTTCATCATTCACGGACGAATCCTTGAGTACGACCTCTACGGGCGGATTCTCTTATGCTGTCCAGGCAACAGAGTACTTGAACCGAGTTGCAGCCTGCTTTCTTTATCCAGATGTGGACATTGGAGATCAGCAAGAAGTCACGGCGTGGTTGACTCGATTCAAGGAGCTTGATCTTGAGCTCGTCCAGTAAGTCGACTTGACTATTCTGCGCCCCCCTTGAAAGGTGGAAGCCTTGATAACCCCAAATTCAGCTGGAAGATGTTTCTACCCAAGAAATGGAGGGATCCGAATCGAGCCCCTGATACTTCGACAGGTCCACACGACTTGGACCACAGCATGACTCTTGCACATGTCACGCATAACACCTCCATGATCCTCCTCCACCATCGGATTGCTTACCCGCCGTCTGAATGGCGCCACATTGTGCCACTGCCGAGTTCCTGCAGTGCCGAGACTTGTCGACTGGCAGCTACCAAAACGAGCAACATCACAGAGACGTGGCTCCGGGTCTGTCCTGGGGAGATTGTCGTCCCACCTCAGATCGCGTTTTGTACATTCATCAGCGCTCGAGTGCTGCTAGGTAGGCTACGAAGAGGAAGATGATGCGTGTGATTCTAACATGGGTACAGTGCATTGTCAATACTACAAGGAGGAGCTGATACCTGAATTCTGGGTGCTTGTTCGTAACCTTGAGCATATGGCGAAACGATGGGCAGGCCAGGCAGTTGAGGATCCCCGGCCTTGTCCTAATCTGGCTGGACAATATGCAATTCATCTCCGACAACTGGCCGAAAGATGTAGAAAGGACGCCAACTTCACCATCAGCGTTCTCGACTACACCGAGTCTATCCCGCTGGAGCAACAGAACGAAGCTGATAGAGGCTATGCCGGACCTCGACAGCAACAAAGAGAATCATCTACCGACGGCAATGGTACTGACAATGGCCCAACCTCCATTCATGACCGGCAGATGGAATCAGAACCGTCTCATCAAGTATCTAGCCAGGCATTTCCACTTCTTCCACAAGACAGCGTTTCACCGCCACAAAGGCAGACACTGGCCATAGCGACGAATCCACCAGCTGTACTCAGAATTGCGGATCAGCAGGCCCAAGCTGGCAACCAGACTTTTGCAACGGTGAATCCCGGAGATATCCAAGAAGTCCCAGAGGACCTACTGGCAATTTCACAAGCCCTCATGGACCAGAGATTTGCCGAGATGGATCGCATCATCACGTTGGATGATTCGTGCTTTGAAGCTGCGGCTCTTGGGACAAACCTTCAGTCGTTGCCTCTGAACGAATGGAACACTGTGAATATGGGGTTCACAAACTTGCAGGGCGATGGAAGTGCCCCGATCGGGGGCTGGGAAGGACGATGATGGACCAGCAAGGATTATACAAGTTAATGCCCGTCATATGAAATTAAACTGTTCCACATCCCCCACTGTATAGCCGGCGACATTATCCGCGGGGAAACCTGGGGAGTCGGGGATTCGTGGGGGAAGCGGAACTCAAATTCTTTGGGGGCTGGACAGACGGCGACGGTAGATCATCAACAACGGTTTGAGGGGTTAATGACGTGGAAATCATTCGACTAGGTAATTTGTTGTCTATGATCCCAATCTCCTTAAACAACTGCTCGTTGATACCTCGGTCGGCGGAATAGCCCACTCTGTTTGGTGGAAGATTTCCCCGCGAATTACAACGACCGTGACCCTAGCGTCAGGCCGTTGATCGTTTCGGCATCTCTTATCCGTCCCTTGCCCTAGTGAATGCTACCATCATGGTTGAGGGATCATACTGACCGCGGTCAAGCTGTAGCTTTTCCGTCCCCTCACAGGTTGGGGGCATTCACCCCACAGAGCTCCATGTCCATTCTGACTAGGATCGGTATTGATCTTTACGGTCAGTTCGGAGTGCTTTGAACTTTATTAATAGCGATGTAACCGGCCGCATGAACCCCAGGAGAACACTTCTGGCCTCACTTCCGCCTCCTTCAACCCATCGCGGCAACCATGAAGTGCTTCCTCAAGGCTGTCTGTCTCACAGCCTTCTTCCATACCGCAACAGCACGCCACTCGCCAGGTCCAGCTGACACGTACAAACAATGCCAGAGGCAGACGCGCCACCCAACTGAAGGCTGTCCTCGCGGCACCATCTACGTTGCCCAAAATGACCAGCGAGCCGACTTTGACTCGATTCAAGCTGCCATTGACTCACTCGGCAACACCACCATTCCCGGTCACATCCTCATCGCCCCAGGCGACTACACAGAGCAACTGAATGTCACCCGTCGAGGTCCACTGCACCTGATTGGCATGTCGAAGAAGCCTTGGAAGGGCGACTTGTACGCGGACATCAATGTCAACACCAGCGCTGAGAACGACGTTCAAATCTGGTGGAACTCGGCCAATTTCAACGCCACATTTAGCGACAATGTGTACACTGGCGTCTTGACTATTGGTCCTAACCTGAACGCTACCCTGACTGGCTCTGGGCCAACTGGCTTCCCGGTGCCGGCTGACACGCCATTCGGATGCACCGACTTCCGGGCTTACAATATTGATTTCCGGAATGAGTTTGCTCCGTACTCGAATGGCCCGGCGCATGCGCTCGGAGTGAGTAGAGCGAACGCTGGATTCTATTCATGTGGCTTTTATAGCTGGCAAGATACTGTAAGTTTTTGGTCTGACTGCCTCGTTACCGGGTGGCATTCGACAAAAATTATGAAAATTCGTCCGTTAATCTACGCAACAGGTCTATGTTGGCAAGCTCGGAAACGCCTTCTTCTACGACATCATCATTGCCGGCCAAACTGATTTCCTCTACGGCTTTGGTACGGCATACATCGAACGCTCAACACTCTCGCTCCGGAACTGCGGCGGTGGCATCACAGCCTGGAAAGGCACCAACACCACCTTCACCAACAAGTACGGCGTGTACATCGATCGCTCCCAGGTCATTGCATCCAACTATACTATTTCGCAAAAGATTGTGGGCAAATGCGCCCTCGGTCGGCCGTGGAACTCGCAGCACCGTTCCATCTTTATGGATTCGTACTTTGACGCCAGCATTAATCCTGCCGGCTATATCATCTGGAATAGCGCGACACCAAGGCTGGACAATTACACTTTTATGGCCACCTGGAAGGACTACGGTCCGGGGTACAATGAGACTGCGCAGGCTCAGAGCCGTGTCACAATTGTCCTTACTGACGCTGAGGTTGAACCTTATCGGCTCCCCGCTGATGTCTTTTCAACGCCTGAAGGGAAGTTTGGCAATATTCGCTGGATTGATAGGAGCGTTAGAGCGAAAGACAAACAACTATTTCCCTAGGAGTAGACTTTATTCGAGATAGAGGAGAACGAGGAGTAGAGTTCCCGGCAGGATAGAGAGGACGGTGAATACACGCGCTATCAAGATATTCCATGACCTTGACTGCCACATGGAAACATGGTTCCTCTGACAGGTGCTGGCCCTCCAGAAGGGTGCTCAAGGCAAGAGTTATTATCCCAAAGAGCCTTTCCAATATTAACTAATGGGAATTATTGAAACAGAGCTTTGGTGCGATATTGTGGAAGAGCTTGCTTCGCCGGCCTAGGCTGCTGCATTAAGCTGGTCGGCCGTAAAACTAGTTAAGCAACGGAACTTCCGAAATCCATTACGGTAAACATTGCTGTGTGATGAAGTGCATTCGTAATCGCCCGCAGGCAACACGATACATCGGCCATATGTCTTGCCATCCACTAAAGATCTTGTTAGTTAATGTTCTACGCTGAAATAAAGTAATAAGAGAAGGGAGGTATTCAAAAACAAAATGCCGTCGCCGCTCACATCCTACCATAGTCCAACCGCGATCCTTGTATAGAGCTATAACAAACAATCAGCTTGAGCGACACAAATAGTTATAACTGTTTAGGTCTTACTCCAGTGGTAGACTGGGCCTGTCCCATGAAAATTCATCTCCAGCACATCGATGTCGCCAGGGGGAGGCCAGTAGCCGCAACCACTCCCCTTACACCGTACACCTGTCTTGGTTCCACTAACATCTCTTTTGTTACTCCAAAGAGGTGCTCCGAAGACCTCGCCGCAGTTGTTAGGTTCAGCCTCAAAGACTTGCCAATACCGATGGCCATAGCCGCTAGCCGTTGTAGATGCCTCCACCATATAGATATCAAAGTTAGCAGCAGTTCCTGGTAGAACAGAGAGTAGAGACGCGATAATAAACGTGGTCTTCATTGTGTCGACTGAGAATGTATGTTTCAGAACAAATATTCAGTAAGCTGGGGAGGTGTTGTTGCCTAAGTTGATATCCTTCAAGTCCAGCCGTGGCACCTGCTCTCCTTTATAGTTAAGATTTTGAGTCGAAGCGGCATATATATCCTATCTTGGCAAGTAGGTTCTGATTCGACGTTAGAACAGTCGGGCAGTGTATTGCCGTAACTGGCGCTTACTCGTTACATTGGTAGGTCTGGGATGGCGCTTTGGATTATCTTACAATACTGGCTTGCTAGACCACATTTGCCATGGTGTGGTGTGCAAGTAAGCTTCCTCTACTGTGTAGGCACCCCCACTTGCGAGGATAATGAACCAGGGTTGATTTGGAGTTGTGTAATATTTAGAGGTCCCTGGTCTGTGCAAGCCTTGCCAGAGACCTGGCAGGGGGTTTTGCTTTCCCATGCCCCAGTAAGGCATGGCACCTATTTCTGAGTACGGATAAGCGGATCCTAGAAACAGTAGTTTCCTGCGCTGCTAGTGCTTATTTCATGTAGATGGCTCACCTAATCGGCCTGCAGAGTTAGCCTGGGCAAATGAGCGCTTTCAAGAGGTGGAGTTACAGTATACAATAGAAGCCGACTGGCCCAGTTTGGAGCTCAAGTACAAGAGGTCGCCCAAAGGGGCCTCCTGGTATGGAGCTGATACGAGTTGGGTGTTGTAGCAGCGACCTCGCAGGTTGTCATCCCCGTTCGCTAGCTGTACAGCAAATGCGACGGTGAATGATAAAAGAGCGACCATGTACAGCAGTACGAGTAAATTGAGAGATCGTTTGATGTTGCTTTTGTCAGCAAAGAGATTGAAAACGCTGGCGCAGACTGAGACGCTGTCCCCTCTCCGTCAGCTTTCCTCGCCAGACAAAGACACGAACCCTGCCATCTTTTTGAATGCGAGTCTTACCATGCAAAGCTGGCTGTGTCATACACTATGTGTAAGTGATACAAGCTCGGAGATCGGTGCTAGAGAAGAGCAGCGATGAGTAGCCCCGGTGCTGCCAGAGAGAACGAGGGACAGCGCTGCTTGGAAGGCAAATGAGATAACAATCCAGGCAAATTATTAGCCCTGCTTTAGGCTCATGGATACGTATCTAGCATACACACCCCTAATCCTGCAATGTCAGGATTTGCAGAACCCATGTTGTCGCAGGCCAATGAAACATCGAAAATTGGACAAGGACCACAAGCGGAAACAAAGGCGTCAGATGAAGGCTGCAGAAGAGTAGGGTGAGGGGAAGCAACGGAGAGCATTATTTAGGCGGAGAGGGTTGGGTTTATAAGTCTGTGGCTTGTTACTAATGTCTTGGAAACGCCTCCAAAAGTGCAACAAAGTCTGCCTTGTAGGAGCAAGCTGCATGACAAGGCTGACCCGAGGGGCAAGTAGGGCCGCGGAGGATGGGGAGACTTGACAGCCAGTGAATAATAAGAATACGTGTTGAGACATAATACTAGAATTTAGAGGAGGAGTGTGAAATATATCTTACATTACTAACTTGGGTTAACAGACGACATCTAAATATTGTAGGTGTAGTCCTGGTAGGGAACTGTGATCTGTTAACACCCGAGGAGAGTGAAGAGGAATCCAGAAGTCGTATACAGGAAAATACAATAAATGAGCATCTTTGGCCTACTTCATTTCCTTATACTCCGGGAGATCCCAGCCCTTGACATCCTCCCGAAGAATCCACCTACTGAGTAGATCCAGATTCAGGAAAGACGCCACCCCAAGAGCATAGTTCATCAGCTCAATGCCAAGCGCCGAAGAGGGCTTCCAAAAGTCATTGCTATCCTCCAGAACCCCCTCTTGCACCTGGCTCATGAACGGCTGGAACTTGTCCTGGTACGCCTTCAGTGCAACTTGAAGACCGGCCTTGACGTCTTCTCCCGTCGAGCCAGAGCTACCAATGTGTCTCCCAATCTCGCCCGCCAAAACATAGGCTCCCACAATACTCGACGTGGTGCCCATTCCCGTATTCGCCGATGGGCAATACGCCGCGTCTCCCACCAGCGCGACTCGACCACTGAACCAAGAGTCTAATTTGACGAGGCCCATACGCTCGCAGTAAAAGTCATCAGATTTTTGGAGGGCGTCCAATATCTCCTCCGTCTGCCATCCTGCGCCACGGAAGATCTCTGTCAGCGCGGCTTTCTCTCGAATCACGTCTCCAGGGCTTGCGTTGTTGAGTTGCTCCGAGTCGGTGGTGCATGACAGGTATGCTTGAAAGGCATCAGGTCGGTGCCGTCGCGTCATGATACCTCGTCTTCCAGGCGCGATATACATTGTGGCAATGTACTCCTCCCCCTCTTGGATCGGTCGCGGAACAGTAAAGTATCCTACGAAATCCCCTTTGAGAGGGTAGAATCCGTCCGGGACATCAGACCCAAGCATCATCCTGCGAGTGCGTGACCCCTGGCCGTCTGCACCAACCAGAAGGTCGTATCGATCGCATTTGCCATCTGCAAACCGGACCTGGACAGCGTCCTTCCCATTTTCAATGCTCGCCACCGACGTTCCAAAGACGTACTTGATCCGATCCTTGGTGGCGTCGTAAATAAGCCGGACCAGATCTCCCCTCATGATCTCATAGTCGGTCGTAAACGCCTGTAGGCCCTTGCCCGTTCTGTTGGCAGGAAAAAATGCCCTGCGTCTTCCGAATTTGTCGACAACTTGCATGCCTTCTTCGGGCGCCTGTTTGGCGCGGAAAGCCTGCTCCAGCCCCATTCGCTTTAGGACCTGGACGCCATGGCCGCGGAGGTCGAGTTGAAGGCCAGTCGTGCGCAGATTGGAGAATCGCTCGACGACGGTGACGTCGTGGCCTAGTTTGGAGAGCCAGAAGGCGAGGGCGTTGCCGGCGATACCTCCGCCGCTGATGAGGACCTTGATTCGGGACATTCTTACAGCCGGGATGGGAGGCTGGGAAGATGGAAGGCTGAGTTGGAGGGAACGGGATTGCAAGATGGGAAATGTTAGACCGGGAGCTATTAATCGGGCTGATCCATATCCGCTTACGCCCGGAGGCGGCTGTTGAGATTTCAAAGGCCGCCTACGTCCGTCTCCAACCAAATGCTGACCCGACCGTATGCTTCAGGTGACGGGCCCATTGGCGAGAGGGCCCTCCCCGTCCCATCCTGTCTTAGAAACATGAAGGCCGTTGCTGCAAGGCCTTTCTATAAAGTTATTCGATCACGGGTCTTCATGTTTGTTGAATTGTCTCGACTAACCCCGAGATCGTTTACAAGTCCAGCAATACGCGGCCAAATGCTTCTGACTCCGACCAACCACACGAGCATTTTGCTGCTTTTGCGCTCGACATCAAGAAGGAGTCTCACATCATTGCGGACGACAGAGCACGAATGGTCGTGAACCGAAACGTGGGATTGTCAGCTGAAGTTTTAGCTATGAAGGGTCATTGGCTTCATGCACTGTACGAGTGCAGGTAGGTCTATCGACGATGAAAGAGTTCTGCAAACCGCTCCAGAAAACGGACGCGCTGCGGGCTCCTAGTTGGGAGGCGATGGAGAAACCTACGAATCTTTCATTCTTTTGGCATGGTACCGGCAGTCAATGATATTTAAATTCACAAGAGGAGCAAATTGAAATTCGAGTATTCGCAGAATGGTCTTCTCAGTCTCGGTCTCGGCCTCGGGGTTGGGAGAACTCGAGACGAGCGGGCCAGGTACTAACCAGCCTTCCACAAGCAGTAGATGATGCACGACAGAAGATTAGCTCCAAAGCTTATTAATGGCCCTTAACGTTATTAGAAAGCCGCGCGCTTAATTACGACATAGGGCATCGGACTGAGTGGGTCAGGTAATGTCTGCATGGGCCCAGGAGCTGCTCCTGGCTGTGAGCCAAGGCGAGACTGTACTGCATGTACTGCGGGAATCAGGAATGAAGGTGCTTATCACCTTGGGAATCCAAGCTGCCTGAGTCAAATCCGAATCACTATATTATTCGATGTATTTACTTCCCATTGCGATGAATGCTCTCCTCTGGTCTTGATCCGTCGCCGTAGAGGCCCGCGATCACAGGGAACCATCGACCCGCAAGAGTATGGCCCCGACTCAGGCAGTCTTGATGGCATCGCGATACCGAGCTGTGGATTGGTAATCGGCAGTCGAAAGCGCGCGGTAGATGAGCACCAAGGGCTGAACAGTGCGTCCATGATGCTCCCCGATTGGGAACGACTCCGGAACTCCGGGTGGGGCTCGGGCCGTTAGACCACCCCGTGCCGTGCGGCCACCAACATCGTTTGCGTACTCACGATGGCTTTCTACAAGATTAACTGCTTGGTGAAGATACTTATTGTGGGTTATGCAAGGCAGATATAAGAAGCCTAACCTCCTCGCCATGTCTTCTGATAAAAACCGCATCATTCTCCAGCATATCAATACCGCAAGACACAACCCAGAATCATGACCAAGAAAGATCATTCTCGTCACCGGTAGGCATCTCTGCAATCGAAGAACCATATAGACCTTCTCTTACCCTTCTTACAGGCGGCAATTCCGGCATTGGCTACGACACCGCCTACATCCTCGCCAACGCCTCTCCAGACCATCATGTTGTTCTGAGCGCTCGCTCCTCGGCAAAGGGTGAAAAGGCCCTTGCCGAGATTCAGGCTCGCAAGCCGTCCGGAACTCTTAGCTTCCTGGAGCTTGATGTGACATCCGATGACTCGATCAAAGCGGCAGTGGACAAGCTCGAGGCTGATTTCGGACGGCTGGATGTCCTCGTCAACAATGCCGGCATCGTAACCTCCGATGAACTCACTCGCGAGAATATCTACAAGGCCCTCAACACCAACGTCTTTGGCGTCATCCTTCTCACCGACGCCCTCGCACATCTGCTGCAAAAGTCAGACGATCCGCGCATCATCAACGTCTCATCCATCATGGGATCTCTATCCATCCGGGCCGATCGGGATCACCCTTTGAACCAGATGCCTAGCTTTCTGTACCGGTTTAGCAAGGCGTCTCTCAACTCAGCCTCGCTCGAGCAGGTTTGGGCGTATGGGCATTGGGAACACGCGCCAAAGGTTTGGGCCTACTGCCCTGGCTATGTGGTGACCAACTTGATGGGAGAGGCCGACCGGGAGAATAGAAAGAATCAGGGGGCGGAAAGTTCGGAAACCAGTGCTGTGGGCATCTTGGAGATTGTGCAGGGCAAGAGGGACAGTGAAGTCTTGACCTTTGTGACTAAAAGGGGTGAGACGATTCCTTGGTAGATGGTCACTCACATGCATTAGGGAGAGGGCTTATTCTTGTTTGCGTCTCGTAGACTAGAACCTTATACAACCAGAAATGAACTGAGCCAGCATATCCAGAGTAGACGTGTCCAGTGTGTAATCAAGTCTTGCTTTCGCCTCTTGAGCTTTGCCGTAATATAGAGCACTGATTTTAGCTTCTATTTCTTAAGAGCGGGGTATAATACTAGCGTTCAACTCTGGTGGTACAATGATAATACCTCAAGAGAAATCAGTATCCGACAGGAAGAAATCCAGATCAAAGTCTAGGGCTGAGCCTCCATGCTCGTGGAGGTCCGTCGGCCCGAAGCCTAGATCGTCAAGCGCTGAACTAGAGACCGATGCAACCTGCAGCTGCAATATCTCATAGCACATCTCCAAACTCTCCCTCGCACTCAGCGCAACTCTCAGCTCATGGGGAACATCTTCCTCCTTCGCCTCCACGAGAGCCAAGATCATGTTGAGAAACATATGGCTCTTGATATTCGTCTCGCCCTGTCGGATACGCTCCAAGGAAAGATCCATCATATCTCTTACAGTCTTCTTCAAAGTATCTCGATGCTGCGAGTGGCGCCGCAGGGTACCGTCGAGACGCTGCAATTCCGTCTGCTGGATAAGCTCAAAGGTGATGGTTGTGTAGGCGTAGCGGAGGCCTTCCCTCAGCAAGCCCGAATTGATGGACATGAGTTGGGCAAAGCTGTCATCCGGTTCAGGCGAGATGATTGCCATGGCAGCGTCGAGGCTGACCTTGAGTGAGTAGTGGAACAGCGGGTTGGATCGCGCTCTGCTGGCAAAGGGGCAATGCAAGGGGATCATAAACCGTCGGACGAGGTACTCTAGCAGATTCCGATGGAACGGCGTTGTAGAGCATTCGTTGCTTCTTAGAAAGAAGTTATATGATCGGCAGGCGTCGTCAATTTCGGAGCTGAGTGCAAGAGCGTCTGTGTAGGAAAGCTCTGATCGAAGACCACTAAGAAGCTGGAGGATCCGAAGGCGCGTGGGCAGTGAATCGAGGAGCAGCAACTGCATCGACATTTGTGTGTAGGCGGATTTTGGATGCGGCTGTACCATTGCCGTTGCCTCAGACAGTTCATCATCGTTGATATTAGACGGCGGCTCAGTGTCAAACTCGTCAAACGAGATCCTTGGTGGCATTGCTGTATCCAACGACGACTGCACCGCCATCTCCAAGATGGTCGCCCACAATCTCCTCCGGAGCTCAGCTTGGATCAGAGACATTGGTGGGAGGTGTTTTGGGTCGCGGTGAAGACCGACTTGCATGGCTCGGTGGACGAGCGATCCTACTGATATCCATGCTAAATCGCCGCCGATGGAAAAGACTTGGCGCGCGAGTATGGTGAGGCAGTAGATTTGCAACCCCGACAGGTCGAGACGATCCTTCTTCAACGGACCAGAGAGCCACATCTGAGCAGCGTGGATCCATTGGTGGACTTTGTCGCGAATAGTAGAACCTACATCCCCATGATTGTAGATGCTTGACCCAATGCCAATTACGAGAAGGACCTTGAGACGTAGGTTGGTGGGAGAGTTCTCCGGATCGTTCCAGTATCTCTGATACTCGGACCAGAAACTTGGGATGTGGAAGACCCGGTATGTCAACTCAAAGGTTCTCAGGTACAGGGATACCATCTCATCAGCAAGCTCGCGGGCGAGGGGATTGTGGCCAGCGTCAGAGCATGGGGGGACATTTCCCGGACGCCCCGCCTTGATGATTCTCGCTGCTTCCTTGCATTTCTGGAGAAGATGGCCAACTTGTGAAATCTCGGCTTTGGTGTAGGCGTCTTGAGTCGACGGTGCATCGGTGTCGCCCACGGCTTCACTGTAACAGGCGTGGATGGGCTCAAACTTGACATGGTCAGCGACGTAACGAGGCTGAAAAGGGAAGCTGTACCTCTGGAGCGGTGCCCATCCAGTGGCTCCATCGCAGGATCCTTGTCTTGTTGAGGACGATCTGGGAGTCTTGGAGACCTGATTGCCGTGCAAGGATGTTCCGGCCTGTCTCGGCGAGACCCCGAGTCGGAGTGCACGACGCAGATTCCTCGAGCTTCTTCACCCGCTTTAGAAGATCGCTAAGATCTACATCCGTAGGTTGTATGTTGGTCGGCGGGTGCGTAACATTGCGGCGACTGAGGTCAGATGTCGAGGTGCCAACCTGGTTTGCGACTACCGGCTCGCGTGATATGACCGGGAGGCTCAACCCCGACCCCCTGGGAGCGCTTCGCTGCTGGACCGCCGCCACGGGGGAGCACCCCTCGGTGGATGGACTCAGTGGGAGCTGTGCAGTCCCTTCAACAGGCTGTCGATAGAACCTGTACGCGCATTGCAGCTTGGCCGCGACACAATGGCTGCACGGCTCGGTCCGGTCGCACTTGATCTTGCGGCGGCGGCACTCGATGCACGAAAGTGCCGGGCGTCGCCTCTGGCGCGGCAGTCGCTCCATGGGTGTAGATTGGCGGCGGGTAATTGTTTCTCGGCCGTAGGAGAAGCGAGCAGAGAGAACAGCGAGGAGAGGGTAGATGGGCGGGATGATGGGAGTATTGGGGGAGACTTACGGCCGTAAGCGGACTTTTCAATGCCGCTTAAGGCCGGCCCACTGATTTTCCACTTAAAATATTCCAGGATTGTCTAGGGTAGCTCCAGGTGATGTGAGTCCCAACCTTTCATGATGGTGTCATGTTGTCCCATTGCCACTGATCCGTTTAAGTGAGTTAAACACTCGTGTATTGATACAGCGACTGATACAACTTCAATATCTAAGCGTCTACATACTAGGGATTTGGATTGTTGGATTTGGCAATGAGCAACTTAATTCCACCAGCACATTGGGGCCAACAGCACAACTGTGGACCCCAATCTACAAGTCTCGGCGACCAAGTACAACTATGTTTAACGACGCCGACACGAGTCACTACCGCCAGCCTCCAGATATAAAAAGACGCATCCCTTCAAATCAACCCAGACAAAGGCATTCCCACAAGCTACAGCCACTGCCGGAGTGATCCACCAAACACCAACCATAAGGCACTCCCAATGGCATCAGATCCCTGAACGTTGCCGTTTACGACATCTCGGCAGACCTGGCCCTCTGATACTTGCCTCGAGTTTTCGACCTCTGGTAGGTGAAAATAAAGATGATCAGACCAAGAACCTCTAGCGGTACGGCCGTGACGCAGCCAATAAAGGTAACATTCTACAACACAAAGCCAACAGTCAGCAAAGTCACTGCACATATCCAGCGCGTGAGAAAACGTACCATCTCCGTGCACAAGGCGTTCCATGGAATATCGCCAGACTCGTCCTTGACATGGCAGGTCCATGACCAGAGGTCCCAGTGACGAGTCTTCCTCCCTCGGTCGCTCGACATCTTGAAGTAGACGGTTGCAGCAGTCCATCCGCCGGCGACGAGGAAGGACTTGAGATAGACGGCTCGTGAATGCCATGCACTCTGGCGCATGGATCGGACCTGATAGAAGCATGGTGAGCCCACGAGTATTTAATCTAATGACGAAAACGTACCTTTCTCAAGTAGCTTAAAAAGGAAATGAGATGGAACAAGGTTGTCAAGGCCGCGATGCCGAGCATAGTCCACGTCGGCCACATGTTGGTATGCGGCCATTGGACCTCTCTGAACCCATCATCGTTGTTGACCATGGTGTCGCGCGTCTTCCACCAAGTGATAGCCGCGTGGCTCATCATGGCTAGCGTGGCAATGTCCATCAGCAATTCGATGCCACGCATGACAAGTCGAATAGTTTGGAAGATGGAAGGCCTTTGGCGTTTCTGCACATGGCGTGGTGGACTCCTGTGCTGGAGCAGGGTTTCGGCATCTGAACTTGCTGCGATCAGCTTCTCTCCGTGGTCGTGGTCCGCATGGCCACGGGTGAGGCCATGATGGGAGTAAGGTTCGTAAGAAGAGGGCATGTTGAGATCCATAGCTGATGAGGAGTTGTGATTTGTTCAGACAAGTAGAGAGGGTTGTCTAGATTATGACAGTGACATGCCCCTAGATTTATCTTGGTTCCCTCCAGAGTACAACACCAACAACGGGGAACTCTCAGTTAAGTAGTGAGTCAGGTTTGTAATCCCCAGCCAGTAACTGCCCAATCATCACTAGTGCTCTACAAATAATCATAATGATATCCCGCTATATCAGGAGCCATGGCAATGGCTAAAAGCCCTCCGGTCGGGTCGCAACAACTCCGTTCACTGTGGCGGATGGCTAAGTGAGAGAGGCGGCCGCCCGGCAGTCGCATGAAAAGCCGTTATTGGCCTGGAGTTTAAAAGGATCTAGCCACAAATTTGCAGGGCCAATCGCATCAGCACCGAATGATCCACTAGCAGCGTTTAATCGACCATCTGCCGGGCGATGACAGGGCGGCCGACCCAGATCAGGAGATCAGCACTAGCTCAGCCTCAAGCTAACCAGCATGACTGCCGCAATAAGCACGATGCTACGCTGCAGAGGTGCTATTCCTGAGTGTTTCTACAGCCCTACAGCTTCGTTGAGGGCATGTATATTTGTAAGCCAGCGGTCTTGGACAATGAAAACCCTCGACAGTTGCACGGCAAGAAGCTGCTCAACCAGTTCCAACATCGCCAGTTTCCAACATGAGAGCACTCCAAGCAGCACCTTTTCTATCATTTGCGTTGGCTACGCCTCTTCAGCGCCGTCAAGAGGACACCGACAAGCCGACTCTCTCAACTGGCTGTGGAGCTGGTGATCTCACCCCTGATAACTGGAAGACGAATGCCATCGATGCCACGATAGGCGGCACTCTAGGCTTTGGCCAAGTTCGTAAGTTTGATTGCTCTACAAACTCATCGCTGGACCTCGAACTAATGCGTCTCAGCCGAATATCCGAAACTCTTCCTCAAAGACGACAACCCAAGGCTGGACTTTGAGTGCTCCGACCTGGGCAACTCGGACAAGTGCATGATTCCCACAAACATCATCTTCGTCGGCGAGGCCAACGACTTTGCCGACACGGTCTGCGGCGCGTTCCATAACCCCCAGCTCGGCTTCATCGGCCAGGCCTGGGTCAACCTGTACACACACCTGCGCAACATCAACAATGCCGTGCAGCCCGCCGTCGACGGCATCCTCAACTCCAACTTTATCGACGAGCTCGTGACAAAGTCGACGGCGGAACCCCTGCCCATCCCCAAGGAGGTCCTGTTCAAGATCGCCGAGCTGTCCCTCCTCTTTGTCCCTGCCCCAGTCGGACCCCAGCTGGCCGCCTTCCGCGCCATCGTCCCCCGATTCACCAAGCTCGCCGGCAAGGTGCTGAAGAATGCGCACGAGCAGCAGGCCGACCAGGATGAGACCATCGAGAACCAGCCCCAGATCCTAAAGGACCTCCTCGGCTCCGTCCCAGCCTGGGTGCAGGACAACGTCAAGCAGCAAAACGACGACATCTTTCTCAACACGCACGGCGTCGGCGACACGCTGCCCGTCGACCTGCTCAAGGACGGCGCCGGGTTGGAGCCCGTCCCCTCCCAGGACGAGTACCAGGGGGCCATATCGCGCAACCTCAAGGTCTTTGCCCTCGCCCAGATGTGGACAAAGATCAGCATGAACCTCCTGCTGTCGGACCCGGACGAGTTTGGCCAGTGCATCTCAGAGCCGTCCACCCGCGTGCGCGACAAGTGCATGCAGTTCAAGTACCGCGACGGCACGACGCCCGTGACCCTCGCGACGGGGAATCATCCTCGCGACGCGGCCGGGGCCATCAGCAGCACGGGGTTGAACTTTGACACTGTTGCGAACAATGCCATTGACTGCCAGAACGCGGGCAAGACGTTTAGCGATGCTGACTTTGATGGCTTCTTGACGGTGGATAGCAGTGACGAGCAGGCTATTCCTGCGTGCCTGTTTGGGATCCCCGTTGTTGGGGCTTTGTAAGACCGTGGGCACGGTATCTCCAGTGACTGATTGATACACGCTGGGAGGTGGAACTGTACATGGATCATGCGTTTATCATTCAAGTAGACAGTACTTAGTATCGACAACGTTGGGTTGCAGTATATATTAAATTGCAAGTGTACTATTGTAAATATGTCTGAACCTACCAGAATATCGTGGCTGATGTTAGTCATTAGATGGTTTCGGCTCTGTATGTTGGCCCTGGTTTTTGAACTTCCCAATTCGACCTTCCGATTCCGCCCCCACGTCCCTTTCTACAGTGCCCATGTCAGAATCCTCGCAGGGCTTGAGGCGACTGTGGCTTGTACGGAACATACCCCAATCTGGTGACTCCACAGGCTGCAGAACGAGGTTGCACACGAAGCAGAACTCCTCTTAGTAAACGCGTGAGACGCGGCGCAACGAGCAGAAAGGGACACAACACTGTTGAAACAGTTAGACAGTTACAATACTGTCCACCCTGCTTATGTGACGAGCAATTTCCCCTTTACAGCAGCACAACGCCTCAATCGTACCGTGCCGGTACCTAGTCTATGTCTCACAGGCAGGGGGAGCCACATCGACTTGATTAGTAGCGTGCCTCTAATCTTGTCTTCGTGAGGAGAGAAAG
Source organism: Fusarium nematophilum (assembly GCA_033030565.1). Classification (NCBI taxonomy): domain Eukaryota; kingdom Fungi; phylum Ascomycota; class Sordariomycetes; order Hypocreales; family Nectriaceae; genus Fusarium; species Fusarium nematophilum. The sequence continues at coordinate 65,480 of JAVIXY010000168.1, forward strand.
TGCGAAGGCAGCAAGCTCCTGCGTAGGTAAGCAGCGTGGTGTGCAAGCTTTGAAAAGCAAGCCTGAACAAACAAGCCGGTTGCATCCCGCCTCGAGTGCTCTTGTGAGCCTGTCAAGTCATCCCCAAGTTCATCCTTGGCCCGCCACTCTTCTTAGCCGGTTCGCATTTTCTCAGAACAGCTCGCGATTATAGGGTGGTAATATGGCTGGCTATCTTGACTAGCCCATCCGTCTTCTCGCAGCTTGTGGATGAGTGAATCATTGGTGACAAAAGAAACTATTCTCTAGCTCATTCTCAGTTTAGAGTTTAAGTACACCTCTGCTGCAGAGGAGGGATTATTTAATCCGAGTTAGATTCTCGAAACTCGTAAGACCCAGGTTTAAGCGTGAGGTAATCAACAGGTGGACAGAGGATTCTACCCGCTCTGCTAACGAAATGAATGCTTCCTTATTTTCTCTCTCCTAAATAATAATGAGATAAGTTATTATTACGTTGCTTTCCCACTATTTCAACTGACGTCGATTACACTGGTCTAGTTCCATCTACTCGGTGCTGTGGCAGTCAACACAAGCAAATTAGAGAACTTGACCACCGTGTCATTCCGTCTTGACTGGACAGCAAGCCGCCAGAGTATACACCCCCTACTTGAGCAAAGCGCCGCCCTCAACAAAAGTAATAGTCCCGGTCTGGAAATAGTTCTTCATGATCCCGAGGTAAGACTCCGCAACATCTCTCGGATATCCGACTATCCCTAGCAATGAGTTGTCCTTCGATGGCTCTATAGCAGCTTCGCTATAGGCTGCCGTAGCTTGCGCGAATAGTTCCGTCCGGATGGCACCTAATGAGACGAGGTTCACTCGGATCGGGGCTAAACCAACCGCGAGGCCTCGTGCCAAAGCATCCTTTGCTCCACCCACAGTAGCCCAGAGACTCCAGCCCGGAGGGGGTTTCTGGGTGCCAGCGCCGCCAGTCATCGTGATAGACGAGGTATATGTTGGCTTGAGATACTTGGCGGCGACCTTGGCCAGCATCGTATCTCCAATAAAGTGGTACTTGCTGAAAGCAACCAGGTCTTCGGCTGTTGCATCACTCAGCGTGGTGGTATTCGGCATGGAGCCAGCGGTGCTGACTACGTGGTCGACTGGGTTCAATCCGTTGTCAGTGATGAGTCAAAGACCACGGCAAGATCGGCTTCGGCGGGTTCGCCGGTTGTATTGCATGCAAAGCCTCTGATGGTGGCCATGCGATCTGGAAAAGCCGTTTTGAGCCTTTGCACTGCGTTATCGACTTTGTCCTGGGTGCGACTAAGGACCACGACGTCAGCCCCGAGGTCGATACCACCTTCGGCAACAGCGTATCCGACACCGGAAGTCCCGCCGACAACGACGATGGACTTGCCAACAAGTTTGTTTCTGTAGTTGGGCGGCATGATCCAGAACAGACGGTATGTGGCTGATGTTGAAATATAGAGAAAGCTGATGCTGTTTATTCTAGCAGATCCGGAGGCACATTTCATATACCATAGAAGTTTACTCCTGGCATCCGAGCCCTTGCGGAGTTAACAGACATCTACTTCATCTTGCTGGGGTATTTCGTGCGAGGTGACAGTGCATCCCGTTGAAGCTCGAAAAGGGAAGGTTGAGCTGACTAAATTTAGTCCGCAATTTATAAGATATACTATTATTAGCTATTGGCACCTAACTCCGCAATGACAGCGGAGTTTTGTTGTGGTTACTGGTAAGGTACTGTCAGGGTTGAACTCTAAATCGGCCGAGACCTCGAGAAACCGGTAGATCTCACGAAAGCTAGCGAAACTAATATCGCTGAGCCAGAAGAAAGTGTATTAGTAAAGTCAGGGTTTATAAACGCCCTTACTTTTCTATACTTTTAAACTCTTTAATTAGTTAAATTATATTAGTTTTCTCATAAATATTACCTTTAAAGTATATATAGTTTAAATAAAATCTAT
>JAVIXY010000169.1:0-27906 GCA_033030565.1 Fusarium nematophilum
GTCGCGTCGTGTGGGGTCAGACTTTTGTCACATAATTGTACATGACACCTGACAGCCCTTGGAAGCTGTAGCTTTCGCAGGCAGCTACGTACCTTTTCTCCAACACTGAGCTGCTTGGTCCAAGCTCCCAACGCCAGGATGCAGGGGCGCAGGCTTCTAGAAAGACAGATGGAACCCGGCGGGAGCCAGGGCCAGGGTGTGAGGGCAGAGAAAGCCAAATCCTGTTTGGGGGACTTCCGATTCAACCTCAGGAGCCAATCATGTCGCGCGGCGAGGATGTGGGATGGTGGGACGGGGGAGGGGCGCCGATGGGCTGTCTGGAGTCTTGGACCAGCCAGGCAAGGCTTCCGGTCCGTTTTCGAGTGACTTGCAAGACAGTGCGAGGTGGAGCCATGGCAGACGGCCCTTGTCTGGATGGCTTGTATACTAGGGATGCCAGGCGATGGGTGTTCCCGTTTTGGCTGTCTGCGAGTGTTAGCCACCTATCCATGCGTAGTTGTTATGCGTGTGATGGATGAGGTGTTGTGCCTGTCCGCTGTCGACCGGGGGGTTATGAAGGTGCCACCAGACAAGTGACTGATGATGAGGCTGACCTGGTCTGACAATTCGCGATGTCATGACTGACAATGGCGGTGTCTGGGCACTTCAGCAAGAACCTGGGGAGCCCTCCCAGCGGGCAGGCAAGCTGTGGGCTTCTGCAGAGAGCCTTGTGCCTAAATGTCAAGAGCCGAAGTCGTCTAGCCCCGGGCGGGCCTGGGGGAAGCAGCCGCCACCTCCATGGACTCTGAAAGCATATTTCGGTCTCCTGTTTGGGATATTATTCTTGGTGCGGTGTGATGGATTACCCAACAAGACTAGGAGAGCTTAATATTCAAGATATCAGGCACTTGAGGCATCGGTTGGGATATTCTCATGGTACGTAGCACATCGGAGCAACGCGTATAGGTTGTAAACCCTAAGCATCAGTCGAGACAGGGACCCTTCCGCTTGGTCCGAGGAACTGTACTGAGTATCATGAACAAATTCACGATGTGTTGCATCTTCAAAGTCGTATTTCTCCATCATGATCCCAGGCTCCCCAAGTCCCCAAGAGGCGAGGATTGCGTGAGCTAAGCATGAACCCCTGCTCTTTCTCCCGCGGTCCCGCGGCAAGGCGAGTCGCAAGCGACAGTGACCTGCTGGGTGTGACGGGGGACCCTGCGTGAGCCTCGTGGGCGTGGGAGCTTTGCGTGAAGGCTTCTGCGCGGGCGCAGGACGTGGGTATTCAAGTGAGACCTTCTCTTCAGCCTCTCAATGGCTAGTCAATGGGAAAAAGTCATCATTATTGGTACCTGCGTGGCTTCCGTGACACTGCATTCTTCCTCCAGGTTCTGAGGTTCCGTACACCCATTTCTTGAGCCATCGGCTGATCCTCGAGATCATTGGCTTAGGCTGCTGCTCCTCCGATGCTCGCCGGTATCCCACCCGGAATTGCGAAGAGCGGGGGGTTGTGTAAGTGCGGCTGTCGCGTTGGGCGGCTCTTTGTTGCCCATTGACGGCGATCTAGCGGCCGGTCCACGGAGGTCGGAGTTATATCGCCCTGGTTAACGTTCCTTGGAATCTCCAGAGTGAGGAACTGACCTCTTTAGGTTTCTCCGGCCGGGGCGACAGCCCAAGAAAGCGGGGAGGCACCGCGCTCCGTCTGTACATGGCATCATTGTCATTCGCACGAACTGTCGTGAGTGGGGATGTAGTGGATAGACCCAGGATAGCATTCATAACCCCCACTGGCTCTACAAGCGGCAGTGGGCATGGGCTGTGATCAACCAGCGAGTGCGAGACCTGACAATCTATTCTAAGAGGCTGGAGCCTGTTGAACAAGTCAGCCAGCGTCTTGCCAACACAGCAGCGCCGCACCACTTGCATCTGCCATTTACATGTCCATGCGATGCATCGATGCAGCGGCAGAAATCGGGGCGTCGCGACATGCCCGTTCTTGGGCCGGCCGGTTTAGGTTCCGCCGGGAGCTGTTCCCCCCTTGATTGACAAGTAAGTGACAGGACGGAGAGATGCCCGCTGTGAATCCTGGCAACGAAGTAGCCCAGGCTACGTCTATGCAAGAGGCGACAATGGTGACAGTACCGAACTGCGAAGTTCTTCTGATTTGCCAATGATTTGCTCTTTGTTCGGCGGCCGTCGGTCCTTGTCGTTCGCCGGTCTTGCGAAGCATTGCCACCCACGCAGCAAAGGCTTCCGGCACCCGCTCGCCCGCGTTGTCCCGTCGGGATCCGTGCTGACGTCGCGGGGGAAGTTGGGGAAATAGTGCAGCCTACGGCATAAGATGCGCGACCATCTGCGGGATGTTCATGTCACCAATACCTACCCGAACGCAAGCCTCCCGCGCTTTCGGGGTGTATCCATACGGTTGTCCTCAAAACGCACGCAGTCGAGACCGGGTCTCTCGAGCCGCAGTCCTCGAGCACACCGGGCGGAGACGGAGTCGTCACACACAGCTTGGGCGGCTTAGGGGGAAGGCAGTGATGCCAGTGGTTCAAGGGATGTCTTACCTTGGAGGAGCGGAACAATCACCAGGCCAGACTGAGTGGCCTATGACCGGCCATCATCAGTCACGATCCGTGGCTGAGCCAAGCTGAGAGCAAAGCCAAGAGGAATTTAACCTGATGGATTATCGGCTAGGCTGACCTCGGGGCTTGAACCAACGGCGGCGGGCAGTCTAGGTGAGGCACGGCACCATGCCGTTTGCCTTGTCCGAAGCTACTGCGGAGGTGTTGAACGGCCAAGCGGCTTGTGTGTCTTTGCGCAGGCAGTAACTGGCCTGTCCTTCCGAGTCTTCAGAGGAGCTATGTGCGAACACGGTCAACGAATCTCTCATCAGCCAAGGCTGCTCAGCCTGGAACCACCCCCTGGATCGGCGGTCTATACATAAGTGCGATTGTCGTGGTAGCACCATCGGGTGCTTAATTTGGACATTGAGAGGCGCTCCCAAGGGCCAATGATTTGCAGGGTCCAAGAGGGTCCGCGAGATCACCATCTTTTGCGCATGCGCAATCTGGAAATTCCGCCAGGACAAAAGAAAGTCCAGGGACCTCGGGCAATATCAAGCAACAAACTTGAAGCGGCTGCGGTCCCGGCCCTGACGGATTTTTGCACTGTGTTAGGAGAAGTAGACGAACGGGCCGGGGCGCTGGGGGCTCCATGGGTATAGTAATCTGGGATTATGGGATTCTGACAGTCTGGGCCCTCCGCAGGACAGTCGCGTGGACAGCTCGACTGGGGTACTGGGAAGCATGATGATGTAGTTGCCTGCGGTGGAATGGAGTCAGCAATTATCAACGTCGGGGAGGGGCGAAGCGACGTCGACGAAGGAAAGCGGATGGATCTATTCGTAATTCAGGAGGAATTAATTCGGCAGAGCAAAGGAAAGCAAAGCAGAAACAGACAAACGCCAAGACATGCCGTCGAGACATCCAGGGCGCATATCGAGAGGACAGAATCGCACCGAGAGGCAAGCCATGGCTGGCCATGGGCCGTGGTGAACCTTGCAGCGCGGTGCCGCACCATGCAGAAGCCGAGTCTGATCCAATCAATCCATCGAAAGGGCCCGCGAGCCTCGTCTCTTCATGCAGCATGCGTCGCCCGCTGTTTGGCCAAGGTCCAGGGTCGTATCTGGAATTCATGAATTCAAGACAAATGGCGGATGTCTTTGAATCGTAAGCGCCCTGTGCAGAGAAGTCAGGGAAGAATGACATTGTCGGACGGAGATTCAACGCAGCACACTCGGGTGTTAGATAGACGAGAAGGGCAGGCTGCTGGCTGGCTCCGTGGGAGAGGGATACAGGTGTAGTAGGCGTTGTGCTGTCCCGTGCTGTGCCGTCCGAGACAGAAGGAGCAACGGGACGCGCCTGAAGCTGTCCGGCACTGGCGCCGAGCCTTGTATTTGCATCTGCGCGTCTACGGATCCATTACTTCGACAGCAATTCACATGCTGCATGCGAAACAGGCTACTCCATACAGTACGGTTTACGCGATCATGACCATGCGCTCCCGAGTCGATAGTGGTATCAATGCTACTGCAAATTAATTAAAAAAAACCCGGTCCGGTGGTAGCTTTAGAGTAAGAGCACAGCGTCGTGGCAGCCCAGCGAGTTTCCGATCAGAAACCGACTTCTGCTGCAATGATGTCTCGAGCTTTGATGGATCGTCCCGAAGATGCTCCGTTGATGACGGCAACGATATGTACGTAAAACTTTTCTTTCCTTTTTTTCTTCATCACCTTCGGGCTCTAGCCTCACCCTTGTACCTAAGCTTAGAAGGGTTAAAGGAAAAGCCCAGATGAGTTGTACCCGTATCTGGAGCCCAGGCCCCAACCAATGACCTTGGGCTTCCCCTGCCCTGCCCTGCCCTGCCCTGGCCCTCTCTTACAGAGGTTGATTTGTTGCTTTCCCTGCCCCCGGTTGGCACCGCAAAGCCCCAGCCAACGGCCGCTAGAGTGGGAGGTGTTGATCTGTACTGCCGTCCCAGGTACAGGGCGAGGCATGACTTGCACGCGACGATACCTGGGTGGCAGGTCTTTGCGATGCCGCCGATGGCCGGCTGTCGCGGGGGCACCAGGTTCCTATTGGGTCTCACAGGCCGAGCCACGGCGGAAATGTGGATGGGAGATTTCGCATTTTCCTGAAGGGGACTTGGTGATGTTGCTGCATGTCCCGCTAATTGCAGTACTGTAGTACTAAGGGACGAGGAGCGTCCTTCATCAGTGACTTTGTTGCACTGGACTTGGTTTGACTCGAGACGTGAAGTGGCTGCAACGTGGAGGAAGAACGCTGTGGCTGTTTGACAAGCTCAAGTCGACCAGTAGGAATCTCCAAAGTGCCCGGATTCTTCCATTAAGCATATCCGATGGAATTCCGATCATACCTCCATCATCATCCCGTCTACCCGTCGCTGTCGCCATCGCCGCCTTCCTTCGGGCAGGTGAAACCGGGAGGAGCTCCTTCCCAGAGCCTGTTAGCTTGTACAGATATCCGATGTGTTAAGGAAGGAAAAACTTCCCCATGCACAATGTGTTGTGCTTGCGGCTGCTCTTTCTCACTTGGTCGTAGGCGACGGAGTACTGTCCGCCGACATGGAACTCCACCGTAATCCGCCTTCCACCAATCTTCCCCATTCTTTGGCGATCCATCCACCATCACCATCGATGGACAAAGCCACCATCCCACCGTCGCAGAGCTCCACCGGTCTCCTTTAGTGCACGAGAGATGCTGATAATGGCCAGAAGCCAGCATCCAGTATCCTGGGCCTCGGAGCAAGAGTGACGGTGCGCGGTCTCTCTGCACACGCTCTTCCAAGCGCTGGATCTAGCTGAAGTCTGGCAAAACCATCCGCCTCGGATGGGCTCCCATGCACGATGCTTCACGGTCGTGTTCTCAGTCACCACTTGAACCCTTGCTCAGTAGCGAGAGGGCGCTATTCCGCCCTCGGTCCCGATCCCACTCTTCACCCACGGGCCATGGATGATGGGCCCCAGCACACGGACCACTGCGCAGAGGGTCATGGGTGATGCTCTCACACGCTCGTCATGGTCACTTCAGAACCCTTGCCTCCCCGTCCAGCCCACGCTTTCCACCCCGGCGCCCCAGCCCGGTCGACTGGCCGCTTGCGCCATCGTCCCACACACTGTACAGTCGAGTATCCTCGATCGTGCCCGTGTCCGCGCCTCCACGCCTCGCCTTTCTATTCCGGGCAAGGGCCTCGCGGCCAAAGACCTGGGACCTGGGTAAATGTAGCAGGCCAGCGGGCAGGCAGTCAGGCATTTCGAGCGAACCCAGCCAGCGAGCAGAAGCAAACCAAGCATGAAGGGCGATTCGATTCGGCTCGGGAATTGATGGGAATTGATTCGATTCGACATGACGATCAAGGGACCATGACAGGGCAAGGGACCGAGGGGCCAAGGAAACTTATTCAAAGACATCATAAGTCATGGTGGCCTTGCTGCCCACCCGGGGTTCGACGCCGCTGTCTAGGCCATTACATCTGGCCATTCTCTCCCGTTCCATCAAGATTCATAAAGACCATCCCCGCCGGTGGCTCCCATCTCTGACGAACTTGATCCTCTTTCTCCGTTTCTCGACCTTTCCCCCGCTGTGCACACTCCCATCTCGCTCCTTCGTGTGTGAGAGTAGGTACGGTGTGTTCCTGTGGGTGCGCGCTTGGTTGTGCGGTGTGCCCTTTTGTTGGTTTCGGCCGCCGACGTCACCAAGCTACCAAGGTCGACGAACGACGCGAAACGAGAACGTCTCTGGCCCTCCGACCCTCCGGGCCGACATCTCCACCCACAACGTCTCCAGCAAGGCGGCTTGGTCTTGGCTCTGGACTTCGCGGTCCTTCGCTGGCCTCCCCCCCCCCTCGAGCTGAAGGCGCCAAACCCGCTTGCACACACCAGCCTGAGAGAACCCCGGTTTTATCGCCGACCTCGTCCGTCCATCCACTTCATTCCTACAGCGCACTCCCTCCCACACCCACCCGCACTCCCACGCCCACCCGCACTCCCACGCCCAGTTGAGCCAGCGATCCAACCCGGCCACAGACCTAGGTACCGTACTGTCGAAAGGAGACCCCAAGGCACCCCAAGGAAAAAATCTCCACCCGCCATCCGGCGCATCTCCACTCCCGTTCCTCTCTCTCATCAATTGGCTTTATCCAACTTGCCCTCGAAAAGTTTTATTGTTGTCTGCCTCTCTCTTCCTCTCAGTCTTCCTTTGAAGCCTCTTCCAGCTCCAGCTCCAGCTCCGCCGCGACATGTTCTTGTGACAGTCCGGTGTTCTAAGTCATCTCGCCCCATTTTCCCCATTTTCATCCCACAGCTCTTTGTTAGCGTGGTAGTCATCCATACTTTACCGTCGGGAGACTTACATGCAACCAACCTTCGATATCGGTGCCGATAGAAACACCTGGTGTCCTCCATTTTCGCCAAACTCTAGTCCCGTGTCCTCGACTTGATCGATTCTCGAATCCTTATCACGCAAGAGATTTCTTCTTCTTGCACAGAACAGCACTTTCGGTACCCGCCAACGTCACCTTCCAGCTCTCGATCCGACTCCTAGCCTTGCACAGTCTTAGCCCCGCCAACATGATAATTGACGGAGAGAAGTATGCTTGCGAGGCTTGCGTTCGCGGCCATCGCGTGAGCAATTGCCAACACTCTGGTAGGTCATTGATTCTTCTTCCTGGTCGTTCCGCGTCAGTCGGGTCTCCTCGCTGCCAAACGTTGAACGCCAATCATGCCTTGCTGTTCCCCACCGCATCCTTGTGCTTCGCCCTTTGGATGAGCTCCTATTGACCTGCCATTATTCAGATCGCCCGCTTCAACATATCAATAAGAAGGGCCGGCCAGTATCTCAATGCGCACACTGTCGCGCCATGCGCAAGTCGCGTTCGGCTCACGTCAAGTGCGACTGCGGCGAGAAGACAAGCAAATGTGCCCACCTGCAGCCGACCGTGGAAGGGCACACGGGTAAGCCTCCTAATCCGCCTAGCTGCCTTGAAGCTTGGGGATATGGTCGAATTGTCTCATTTTCTTTCTAACCCCTTCACAGAGACGTGCTGCTGTAATCATGGAGGCCGCTGCAGCTGCTCTCACAAGAAGGAGCCGGCTCTCGACACAGTTCCCGAGTCGGACTCGGAGCGCGAGTCCCTGACAATGAGCGCTACGGGCCGCCCAAAGCCCCCAGGTCGTCGACGACGAGCAAACACCGTCCATTCAGATGGTGTCCTCACTTTCGATCAGAACGGACACCACAAGCCCGCCCACCGAAGCAATCGGGTCGCACAGAAGTGTGGCCCCTATCAGCTTAACAGGGTCAACTCAGCCCACAGCACTGGCAGTCTGGGCACCGACAGCATGATGCAGAAGGGCACAAGGGAGCCTCCCAGCAGTCGGGCACGCGCCGCGACAAACCGAGAGCAGCGCCGAGTCAAATCGGAAACTGCCTCCCCGCTCATGAGCGGCGCGACTGGCTTCCAAAACCTCAACGGTAACCTACCTCCTCTGGACTTGTCGAGCATCGAGTACCCTCCATACATGGCCAACAGCACGTTTGATTTGTTCGGGTCGGGCTTCAACTCCGAGACCGAGGCCCCCATGTATAGTGCCGGCCTAAGCGCCGCTTCCGTCGACTGGAGTCACTACGACCTCTCCGACATGAAGGGCGACAGCTTTACGCCATCGAGCTACAGTCAGGCAGGAACCCAGAGCTTCAACGGCCTCTTCGATTTTGGCAGCGGCTCCGAGCAGCTGCCCCATCTTGCTAACACAACATCAACTTCGGGCGAGGTGTCCGAGGTGGAAGACTTGCTCCCTGGTGGTGACGGCGAGTTTGACGGCCTCGACGGATTCGGTCGCGGCAACGGTTTCATCCGACAAAGCGGCAGCCTCATGGCCAGCTCAGCTGACCTCACCAGCATTGACTACGACAGCTTCTACAAGGGAGCCGACAGCGGCCCGATGGCTGGGGCGGGCCTTTCGATGGTTGAGGATGACCCGGCGTTCTGGATGCCCAACTATAACGAGGGCATTACGACCATGGACGAGAGCCCTGATCCCCTCGGCCCTGCTTCAATGCCCGGCTTCTGGGACATGTGAACAGTTTACGGGGTTTCGAATTTTGGCGTACGCAATACCCATTCCGGTTTTTGTTTTTGAAATCATTCGGAAACGCAACGGCAGGCGTTGGAAATACCACTCGATGGAGGTCATGAGGGGCACGCATGACTTGCTCGGCTCTATTCAACGCAGCCCACAAAATCAATACGTTTTACTGAGCGATACAGACGCTCACCCACTGCCCACCCCGGATCCACGACGCGACGCACACACGGCGAGAGTAAAAGTCTCGTCCGCAGCGGTACATGTCTAGGGGTTTCTGCAGTGACGATGACGACAAGACTACGTTTTCATCAACGAGGTAGATCATTCTTGAGAGTCATGACTGGCATCTTTTCTTTTATTTCATTTTCACTTCCTCTTTTACATTTTACAAGGTGGGGGGGGGGGGTTGGTTGCCTAGAATAGGCCAAGGCGTCTGTGGTGCTTGGGATTGGACACGAAAATCGAAACAAGGGCGCACGATATCATGTTGACGGGAACAGAAGGGGGAGCAACGGATCTGATGTGCTGGGTCGAGTTTGCGAATGAAGGCCAAGGCGGATACCAAGAGTCGAAACCGAAAGCAACAGCAGGCGGACGATGGCAGAGAGGCCATGAGACGACGGCAAAGTCGCCACGCGTCTTTGCTTGGTTTGCATGCGAATCCATGCGCTCTGGAAGATCGAGACCAGATCAGACACAGACACAGACACAGAACATACAGACACGAGGGTGGTCACGCAACTGCACATATGGGCCGAGATAGACTTGATTGTCAGGTGGTTCTTCCACCGATTTGATTCGTTGCTCTTCGCCGCTCTTCCTTTTATTCCTTTTATTCTATTTCTGCTTCTGACCCTCAGCCGCACACGAAAGACACTATTCGGCAAAGGAACGTTCTACGCAATAGACTGATGACTGAGGACCAAGACCAGCCGAGTCGAGGTTCATGAGCCACCACCACCAAAATCTGTCCCGTGTCTCCGCATGCGCCTGGGTTGTGATGCTCTTGACAAGGGTCACAGCTAATCATTTTTCATCGTGACGAATAACTGGTTCAGGTCCTTACTCTCCGGCTTCTGTTTGCCTCGGGTCTCGATGGTGGCCGTGGCTACCATCAGATAGTTTTTACGCTTCCTCACAGCCCGTCGCCGGACGCCCGGAGATCAGGTGGTTTTCTCCTCTTCGAATGGCCGAAGTCCCGATGGCATTACCGAAGAGTTCCCCTCGAATTTTTTGGGGTCGAAAGGTGCTGGGTGCTTCTCCAACTTTTGTCTTCTGGGTTCTGGGCGCATCGTCGCTCCGACAGAAACGCCCAGCGTTTTCCCTCTGGGGTGCCATGGACCACCTAGTAGGTGCCCACAGTCATGCTCTCTCCCCCATCCCCCCCCATCTTCCAAACCCTTGTTGACCCCGGTCTGGAATCCCTGAAATCATGGGGAGAGTGTACGTGCACGTCAGTCACCTCCCGTACTGGAGATAGGCCCAGGACTTTGTCCGTCTTGGGAGTGGGAGCTTCATGTCCGATGTGTCTTTGTTTACGTACAGGGCCCGCCGATATGACAGACTGATTTCAATCGGCAAGATGGCCGTTGTCAGGAACACTTCCACGGTGGACGAATGGAGATTGGGGGCTTGGGGACCTAAGAGTAAGGTTGTCCTCCGCGGCCCCACAGCCACCAAAACGCCCTTCCGAGCTCCGTATTCACTGTCGATATCTTTGCCGCGCGCAGAAGTTTGGGGGAGGGGGTGGACGGGTTCGGTAAGCTGAAGCGGCAGCACAGCCTGCTCGCTGCTGAGACAAGAGGTTGGATGGACCCAGGTGTGAAGAAAGCCCAGGCGTATGAGCTGTACGGCGGCTAAGTATGGCTATCTGAGGCTGATTCAACCGTGCAGGCATGGCATGGAACAGCCAGCAGGACGCCTGTTAGGGTGCAATGTGGATATGTGGGTAGGTTCCTCTTTTCATTACGGACTTTGAAGTTTGAACGACCAGAGCAACCTGGCATCGCCACGGATGGCTAATAATCAAGGGTCATACAATATGGGGACGCAAACTGTGGAGAGCGCGCCGCGTAAAGTCTCCTACAGTACGCACAGCGACTGATCCGCGTATCTCCCTCTGTCTCTTTTGTTTTGCCGCCTATCCTTCCAGCAAAAGATGCAGGTGTGACGGAGCAATTCATTGTGTGTTGCAGATCTGCACAAGACTCGTACAAAAGCATGACCGGGGGGCGGACGATAGACCGGGGCCGGGCCGGCCAGGTACCAGAACTCTGCCTGGCCTGGTCCGTTTTGTTTTTCTCTGTCTCTCCTGCAACTCGAGTGAAGAAGGGGGGGGTACGTCGAGTCCAGCAACAATGTCTTCCCTGGCCACAAGTGGTCAGTCTTTTGCTTCGCGGTAACTGGATCGGATCGAGATCGGAATGGCTGGGGGATTTGATATTTTCTGTCACTCGGAGCGGGGCAGGTAATGAAAAAGATGATACAGGGCGCGGAGTTCCAACTCCATCCATGGGGGGCCCCCCGTGGCTGATATCGCCTTGAGCTTCCTATTTCCACTGACCGACTCCATTAAACGCTGGCCCAAACGCTAGTAGTTCGCTGGAGGAGAGAGAGAAAATTTTGAAAGTCATTCATTACTCGTTTAGAAACGAACCGTCGCGGGTTTAGTTGAATCTAATTATTACACAACGTGTAAGTTATGGTTTTTTAGTGCCGTCTTTGGTGCGTCCACTGCTTTTGAAACGACACTGGCTTGTTGGGGCTAAGTCTCGCGAGGTGTGTCGATCAGGAACAAGAAAACTCCCGAGGACCTGGAATCAGGGTCTCGGGGGGAGATAACTCTGATAGACTCGCGACGTGATTGACTCAATTAGAGTTCATGCGACATCTGGAATTATGCCGATGTGAGATAAAGCTTGGTTTAACGTAATTAGACCTGTGCTATTTTCCCGACTTTCCCGCGGAGGTACGTATTTGCGTGTTTATTGGATTCAATGCTAAAATACAGACATACACATCCCCCATTGCCTTTACGCCGTCATCCATCGGCCCCTCATCCTTGGCCTTGGCCGTTCATCCATTCATCTCTCCATGCCCGGAGTCGGAAAACAACGTCGAATAGGGTGTAGTACTCGTACAGTAACAGGGGCTTGTGCCACCGTTGGACTCCGCGTCACTCTACCCTCATCTTTACGCGGCTGTTCAAGAGATCGCAATCTCTACTCTTTGTCGCTCTTCATATCTCCCATTATGCCACGTCCAGGTATCCAGACGCTAGTGAGGGCCCAAACGCAATGTCGTCGCCTCCCGGTGCGATGCCCTCATGCGCCGTCGCGAGGTCCGCCAGATGCTGCAGGCCTTGGCTCGCGGTCGCTTCCACCGACGATGTCGGTCGCATCTGCTCGGTAAGCTTCTCACGGACGCCGTCCCATACTGCGGCGGGCTTCTCCACGATCTCCTTGATCAGCTGAGTCGCTTCCTCTCGCGAGCTTTCGAGCTTAGACAGCTTCGCCAGCGACATCGAGACAAGGGACGCAAAGTGGTTGACGAGCGGGCTGCGGAGGTGGCTGTTTGTGAAGAGGAGATTTATCAGCTCTTTTGTAGGCCACATTATCTCGGCCGGCGGTGCTCCCGGCATCAGGAGTGTCACCAGGAGTTTGCAGTGCCAGTATGCCAGGTGAACCATGGGGTGCGACGCTGGCTCAATGTGCGCTGGCAGATCTTCCCGGTAGTTCTCGATGTAGTCTGCCAGGATTCTTGCCATTGGTTCCTCAGCCGTTGATGCTCCGGGTTGCAGCGTTGACACCACATGTGATACGCGGTTGAGTAGCTTCGACAGCCCTTGGACAGATGTGTTAGCAATCAAGAGATTCGCTTCCTCCCAAGAGGTGTGGCTGCTTTGGACTTACGGATGAGGTAAAAGCACACCTCTCCCAGGATGTTCTCCAGGCCAGGAGGAGCAACAACGCTGCTATCCGGGATATGCGCAGGTTTGCCTGAACCAGCCGCATACCAGCGATCCATCAGAATCAGCGACCACCATATACGCACGCACAGTTGATCATCCGAGTCTGGCTCTGATGCTGACTCCATAGGCGTATATCGCCAGAGCTTCATCGAGTTTGCCAGCGCAACCGCCCGACCTAACAGGAACGAGAGGGTTTGCGAGGATTTCCAATCGGCATCAATGATGAGCAGCAACAGCGCCTGCGCGTGGACAATGTTGGCGGCTTGGGTGCGAGGGGTGTCGCTGCTCTCCCACTCGTTTAGCAGAGAGCTGGCGAGCTTCGTATCGCCATCAGATGATGCCACAGAAGGGAGAGCGTTGGCGAAGGCTGTTTGCAGGGATGACGGGCATTGCGCAAGTAGCGCTTGCAGCCGGCTCTTGGTGCTTGGCAGTATTGGGTACACCGGTTGAACACTGGATAGGTAGCTACGTGGTTGTTAGTAGCAGCACCCAGACCTACTATCCCAAGCGTGCTTGCTCACCTGTGCAGCATCCCTTCGTCAACATCTGGCGCCTCGCCAGCATCAGGCATTGTTATGTCCATGGCAGCGACTGGTGGTTTCGGGGGTGTCGCGTCAGGTTTGATAGCCGAAGGTTGGGGAGCCAAAGAGCTGTTAGCGTAAGGGGTGTATCCTTCAGCTCCCGGGGAGGGCTGAATCCGATGCTCTGAGCCCCATGGTGTCTGGCGCGATGGTGTGGTGAATTCGTTGGTTGAAATGCTCGAGAATGGCCTCTTACGGTTTGCATCCTCACCTTGGCTTTGCCGGGGCCGGTCCGGGACGAATAGCCTGTCGAGATCATCCTGGCTCAAGGCTCCCTCTGACTCCAACTTGTTTTCTATGCTGTGGATGCGGTCGGCCAGCTCTTTGATATATCTAGGGCCGCTGTCAGTATATAAACAGGAACAGGGAACGATGGAGGAGTTGGTACCCCTTACTGGGGCCGCGTTTCTGAGGCACCCGGCTGAATAGACATCGGATAGCTGACCGGGCGCAGCTCGAACAGGGAGTTTCACCGGTGTCAGACTGGGCATCACACTTGATCTTCTTCCGCCGACACTCGTCGCAGGCTCTTGAGACCTTGGACCGCTTCCGTGGCGGGATGCTGTTGTCGATGGGATACTGCGGAGGCATGGGCGGGCCGACAGGAACGGCCATGGCATGTGATACCATCGGGTCGGTAGTAGGAGTATCTTGCACATAAGTGGGGGCTTGCTGCTGGTCGGGCTCGGGGTGAGGCATGATGCTCCGCAGGTTAGGATCCTCAACATTCATGTTAGGGTCCGTGGCGGGCATCATGGGCGTCCCAGCCAGGCCTTGACCGAGCTGTGCGGCCAACTGCAGCTCTTCTAGATTAGGCGGGCGCGAAACATGCTGCTGAGGCGTCTCAGGCTCTTGTGGAGGCAATTCGCCTTGGTCATGCTCCGGCACCTGCACATGCTGCACTTGCTCGGCAACATGGTGGTCCGGTGGTTCATATTTCGGTTCGTGATGCGGCTCATGATGCTCGTGATGCTCTTGATGCTCCTGGTGATCTGGATGATCCTGTGTGCCCTCGCGCCCGCCAGTATTATAGAAGGGGCCGGCCTCCATTGCCTCAGCCCCAGGCGAGGGATATGTGATGTTGGGGTCGTCCCCCTCGCCGTCTCGGTTCGCGCTCATAACCGTGGACTTTCGAGAGATACTTTCGATATACAGTGTGTACAGTCGACAGAGACGCGTAATTACGACAGGGACACACAAGAAATGCGCATGTGAATGGTTGTTGGGCTCAAACGTCACGGCAGCGAGACGCGAGAATCAGCGCGTTGGAGCAACCTGTCCTGCGACGAGCGGGACGATGTCACTGGACGAAGCCATTGTTAGCAGTGGCTCAAACGCGATGATGACGAAGTTTGCGCGGTCGTGGACGAGAGAACAGCATGGCATGGGAAACGGAACATGGACGCGACGACGAGGATGCGTTCGTGCGGTGGAGAGAGGGAAAGGCTACATCTCGGTCATTGCGACTTACACGACTCTCTTTTTTGGGATCGGAGCAGGATAAATGCGATGCGACGCCTCGACGGAGGAGGAAGAACTCGGCGCCGATGACTTGGGAAAACGGCGGGCTGGTGTGGGTGTTTTTGACGAGATCACGGAGAAGGAAGAATTTTTCGGAGGGCGCCAAGGTCAAGAGTGCGTAAGGGTTGATTAGTCATCCTCCCAGCCTCTCTTGCCGGGACATGGCTTTTGTTTCTACCTACCTCCCAAGTACTTAGAGATGCCGACTCCAGACTTCATTGCCATCTTGAATCTTGATCCAAGGGAGGAGCTGTCGCAGGCCTGTCTCTCTCGACTAGAATTTCCCGTGTCTACATTACTCTCCTCGAATCCGAGTGTCGATGCTGGTGCTTCTCATTCATCTGACTAGCGCTTTGCCTTACTTCGCCGTGCTCTTCTTACCACTCAGTTGAGGCGTAGATGTAAAGCTGCTTGAGATGCTTCTGTCATACCCATTGGCATACAACCCCCAGCGGAGAGCGGTGTCGATTTGAGGCTCGAATGCGTTACGGAACGCATCTGGAATACTATTCAGATTTAATCAATCGCTTCATACTACAACAGGTGATGTGCTCGTGAGGGGGCTTGAGCAATTCCGCCGACTCTTAGGTAATTATGATCCGACGAAGGAAGGCCATAAGCTTTGCGCGCCTCCAGAAACCAACAATCTCGTGATGACTCAAAGCACGGTTATATGTAGAAGTCATCCTGGAAAACCATGAGAAACATTTGACTCCAGGAAATGACAACCTGGTTAATGATGCTCAGGGTTTCTTCGCTCTCGATTTGGTCACATAAACACCCTCTGACAACGTCGGCAGCATCAACAAGCTCTTCCATCATCCTTGCACTAATGTCCAACTACCGCATTTAGTAATTGTAGCGGCTGAAGATCCGGAGAGGGTTAACAGGCTTTCTGTATAGCGTACCTCCCCAATTGAGCCATTGGCGTGATGACCCAGCGTCGTCTGGAGCGGCTCGCGATGATATCCTATGCCATCTTTGGACATGTTTGCAGCCTAGTACTTCAAGGGGTGATAATAGTGCAGATTTGAGTTGATATCGGCTGGGGACTTTTGGACGCAAAGATCTTGGCAGCAACTGATATTGAATCAGGCCCTCCACGAGCAGCAGTGGTCAATCCCTCAACGGGGAACCAGGTAGAAGCGGACAGACGACTCTCAACCGACCACCTCTCACCCCATCTCGAGGCGATATAGATGAGGAATTGGTGGCCTCGGTTCTGCCGGCAAAGCGCAAGAGATTGGAAGCGGTCCAATACCGGCAGCACGTTGGTGGTGACGGAACCCCTGATCTCCGCAGACTCGGTGTCGGTTCCGAAGAGGCTAGCGGGAAATAGCGATGCGACCCCCACTGCGGTTCAAGACGCCGACGCGGGAACTTGAGGAGGGAAAGGGACTCCACGAACAACGGGGCCGCAGCAAGCCCAAATTTTAACGAAAAGGACGAGTCGCCTTTCGGCGAGACTTCAACCCCCAAGATGCTTATGTTTGCTTCTTGCCGGCGGCCTTGATGATGATGACGAAAGACCAGAACCAACCACACACGTCTCCTGACTACGTAGAATGATGGTTGACGGCACCGGCCGGGCAAAAAAAAGCATAAATGGCGTGTTCAACAATCCTCTTTTTGCGCGCGTCTGACGCTCTCTCTTTGATGTGACGAAAGAGTTTGCTTTTTGTCCTCTCGGTGTTTCTCTCTCCCTCAAGAGTCTAGCGAAACTCGGGCGGACCGGGAGGCGAGCATAAGTTCCACCGGCACTTGCGGACATTTCCATCTCTCAGATGAGGCTCTGAGAGCGCCGAGCAGACGCCCACGTTTTTGGGGCGTCGATAGCCACAGTTTGTTGGCGATCGGAACCTGCCCGGACGACCAAACAACTGCCAACGAGAGCGGCCAAGCAAGGGACAAGAAATGCCCAAGAAGCAAGCCATGAAGAGTTCGTCCGAGGAGAGGGTGGGAGGCGGGAGGCGGGCAGTGGGCACTGAAACATGGACGCTTCAGCAGGATTCTGCGGGCCCTCTGCGGCTCCGGGGGCTCCTAGTGGCCCAGCACGCTATGGTTGCAGTGGGCTGGCGCCTTGTTTTTCTGCCTCTCGCCTGCAGCCTGCAGCAATGGCAACACCCCCATGTCGCCTGTTTCTTTGGCTGCCCAGCCACGTCGCGCTTCCAGAAGCCCAGAGATGAGCCAAAGGGAGGGCTTCCATCAGGTCCTCACTGAACCATGGATGGATCCTTGGAGCGGGCCTTGCGAGTCGAATCCGCCGCCGTCACCTCATCGTATCCCCTTCTCGCGCTGGACTCTCTGCCCTTCGAGACCGGGAGCTGCCTACCTACCTACCTGCTCCCCTGGTGGGAAAAATACACACTGCAAGAGGCCACCTTTAATATTATTATAAATATCCTCTAATCCTTAAAAATAATATCTAATAAGGTATATAATAAAAGTATAAGAGATTTTAAATATCAATTCTTTCTTTAAATAAATTTAGGTAAATTTTAAAGTAATATCTTGGAGAAAATTCCCATCTATACCTTAGGTACTTGCCGTATTTTCTGTCCACCGTGAGCCTCCCTGGCTACTGGGCCCATTGTGAGCCGTGTCGCCCAAGCGCTCCATGCTTGGTCAACTTGCTTCCATTCCTTCTACCCGCCGGCACCCTACCCTTGTCCCTTGTATCCATGGACGCTTGTTAGTCGATTCGTGGGCATGGATAGTACACAGGGAGGTACGGAGTACAACCTAACGTAAAAAGTAGGTACTCCAGGCTTTTTGCTGGTCTTAATAACTCCAGTGTTAGCCTCCACATGCGTGTCTCAGTCTTTTAGTCCTCCTCCTCTTCCGCCTTCTTCTCCCTTCTCATTGAACTGCCCTTGCCTCGAGACTGCATCCTCGACCGCCTGCGTCTTGTTCCGATGGCCGTCCCCTCGCGCTGTCGTTGTCCTTCAGTAGCTCAGACGGCGGGATTCGAGTTTCAATGACACCAGGAAGCTGATCCGTCGCCCCCCGTCTCGCAACAGCCGCCCTTTCTCTCCCCCCCCAGAGTTGGCCGCCAAGCCGACCAACCTCATCAACTCAACCACACAATGTTGCTGAGCATGGACGTGATGAAGATGCGGGACTGGACCTACCTCGAGGACCCCCCTCAGGACATTGGCCCAGCCCGGCATCTCCTCGAGGTCTACAGCAAGATCCCCTACCATGATCTCGACGATCACATCCGCCGTGTTGTAAGTGGCCCCCTGGTCCGCGCTCTTCCAGTCTCCGCAACTGACAAGACCTGCCCCCGTGATCAGCGCGAGAAAGCGTGGTGCATCTCCCGCTATCCATGCGTCGGACGGTGGAAGTTCCTCTACATCCCCGACCCAAAAGATCCCCGCTACCAGCAGGTTCTCTTCCGCCTCAACGTCGCCGGCTCGAGGGATGTCCTCCTCGACCTGGGCTGCGGTGTTGGACAAGTCATCCGCCAGTTCCGTGCCGATGGCGTTGACGGCGCTCAGCTAATCGGCACCGATCTCCAGTCCAAGTTTATTGATATTGGCTACGACCTTTTCCAGGACCGAGACCAGCTGGGCGCCACATTCGTTGCTGGCGACATGCTAGATCCCGCTGACAAGCAGCTGGCCGCCCTGCGATGCAAGATCACCATGATCCACGCCGGCAGCTTCTTTCACCTATTCAACTGGATCCAGCAGCTCTACATTGGAAAGCGTCTCGTCGAATTCCTCAAGCCGGGCACGAGAAACGCAATGATCTACGGGCGCCAGGTCGGCACGAATCATCCAGGACCGTCGTCGACGAGCAACCGATCAGCTTATTTACACGACCAGGCGAGCTTTCAACGACTCTGGGACGAAGTCGGCGCCATGACCAAGACGCGATGGCAGGTCCAGATCGAACCGACAGGAGAGCCTGTATGCAAACTCCCCGGCTTCAGCAGCAACGCATTCCCCGTCAATTTCACCATCTACCAGGTTTCGTGAGGGAAGCGAGTCTTGATGCCGAATGCAACATCGCCATCATCCTCCTCGGTGCAAACGGCGTCCGAATTGCGAACCCCGGCCATCGCCTCCTTTCTTGACCCCGTCCGTCAATGGCACATGCGAAGCTGGAACTTTAATTCGACAGTGTCGATCCCCACCAATATCCGTCGAGGCGGCTTGACTGCTTTCGGCTGACGGACATGTCGACTCAAACTAGCGCCAACACATTCCCAGCAAGCCAGCTTGCTTCACTTACTACCTTGCTTACAATTCAGATCCGCGATTAATAGAGAAGGGTGGAATGACGGCCAGAAGCTGCCGGATTGTCTGGTTGGCCCTGCACTTTTGCACTCACGAGTCAAGGACCTGCGATGGTTCATCAATTGATTCCAACAGCCAGCCTACGATGGCGTCCTCTTCAGCAAGAAGAAGCGCCGTCAAAGCTTCACTACTCGGGCGTACGGCTTTTCTCTTCTATTCTTATTTCCGCGGGCTGCCGTGGCCCTTTCCCTGTCCTGTGCTGTGTTTTATGAAACACGGACTCATCGCACGCTCGACGGAAATGGCGAGATTGCTGCATTCATCTTTATTAAAAAAAAAAATTACGGGGAAACCATGCGCGTCATGGGAGTCCCCCCCCTCGTGGCATTACTCCCCAACAGCGTGGCAAACCCAGAGGGATACCACCACCCTCTGCCCAACACCATCCCGAGAGAGTTTGGCCCTTGGGATGGAAAAACGTGTGGCATACCTAATGATAGACAATGAGGCGTTTGGGAACACGTGGGTGATGATTTTGGGTTTTGGCCTTGTCTTTAGCGTTTTAAATGGACTGGCATAGAACAGCGTCATGCTGAAACCATAGAGATGAAATGAAAAAATACGGAATAGAGACGAACGCCATGCCATACGATGCAGGGCGGAATGGGGTTTCAAACGATGAGGCTTAAAGCCAAGATAGTGAGGGTGCCACGTTCTTCGGCTTTTTCCATCCACATCACCTGTTGCAGCTTGGCGCTCGAGTTAGATTCAAACCCAGCCGCTGGTGCTCATGCACATCCCGTCGTTCGACTCGGGGGGTTATGCAGTACCGAGTGCGCCGTTGGATATGCACCAATACTCCCAATGAGTAGCAACCATGGCGGGTTGAGGCTTGAGGTCGTTGATACTGCATCGAAGATTGGATCAGCTTTGACGGTAAAGTAGGTGGTCGTATCTGAGCCCCATCTCCATCAGCTCAAGCCAACACCAACTTTGAGTCAGAGAAGAAGCCATTGCATCATTCGATTATCATTACCATGCATAGTCAATTGGATGTATCAACCTGTGCCTGATAGGGCGAACAAGAGCATCTGGTGGCCGACCTCCCCCCGTCGGATCAACGCCGGCTAATCCTAGCTCACTGCCCCTCCAAGCTTCTAAGCTGATATCCCACCTCATTCCATGGCACTTCCACCAGGCGGTTGCTATACTTTTCCCGTTCGCGTCCTTCTTTTGCATCTTATCGCGTATTTTCGGTTTTAAATCATCGCCTACGCCTCTAGGAGGCCGCTAGTATCCCTGGGGCACGTCCACAGAGCTATGCGCTTTCGGATAATGTGGATATTCTGCCACAATGGACGGCGATTGGGATGAGGTTTGTTTGCCCAACGCTGCTGCGTCGCATCTCAGGTCGCGAACACAGACTTCGTCGTCGGATGGGTCGAGGTGTTCCAGCGGCGAATCCAAGCAAATACGATGTCTCTAGCCAATGCTGACCTCGTCGTTCCATCCTTAGGTCGCCCGGATTCCGTTCCCGCCCCCGGGCGTGCACGCGATGCCCACCCCCGTCACGACCATGACCTTCGATACCTCGCAGGAGCTTCTCTGGACAGGCAATGACTATGTATGTCGTTGCCAAGGGCTTCGTTATCCCACCCCGAACGGCGCTCATCCATGTTCCAGGGCCGGGTTACTTCGTTCTACGGCACCGAGCTTCAGCGATATACGTCCTTCAAAGCGCACCAGTCCTCCGATGGCCCGGTTCGACAGATTCTCGTCAATGAGAAGGGCATTGTGATCCTGGGGGCCAAGGATGTGCACATGGCACTGAGGAGGGGGCCGCCGATGTGGCATATCAAGTACGAGGCGACTGCGACGCTGGGATCTTGATGCACCAGTTCTAATGATGCGCAGACATGATGATATGAAAGATTTACGATGTATGAGTTTCACGTCAAAGGGAACGGCCGAGATCATCGCCGCCGGTCTGCAGGATACGATGCTTGTCATTGACCTCATTAAGGGTGATGTCGTCAAACAAGTACGCATCCGCTGCTCGCAGCTGCCTCGGTCATTTGCGCTGACGCTTGTCGCAGGTACCCACCGAACACCAGTATACAATCATGAGGCGCGGTCGATACATCTGCGCAGCAACCAAGAACGGTTCCGTCAACCTTTTAGACCCCATCAGCTTCGCCGTCGTCAAGACGTGGAATGCCCACTCGGCTTTGATCAACGACATGGACGCCCAACATGACTTTGTCGTCACCTGCGGATACTCCCTACGGCAGGGCCAAAATTACATGCTTGATCCCTTTCTCAATGTCTTTGACATCAAGAAGATGTCTTCCATGCCCCCTATTCCCTTCCCCGCCGGGGCTGCGTATGTGCGGATGCATCCGAGGATGTTAACAACCAGCATTGTCGTCTCCCAGAGCGGCCAGATTCACGTGGTGGACCTGATGAATCCTAATACAAGCAATGTCCGCCAAGCCAATGTGCTTACATATCTTAGCATGTTTGAGATAGCACCGTCCGGCGAGGCCATAGCACTGACGGATGCCGAGTGCCTCATTCATCTCTGGGGGTCTCCTACCAAGCTTCACTTTGTGGACCTCCCGACTCCCATCGAGTTTGCTACCCCTGAAGAGCCACTGCCAAATATCGAATGGACTCCAGAGACGTGAGCCAATCCCAGCGGCTACCGAGGCATTCTTGTTTGCTAACCGAAGTAGGCCATTCAGCGCAGTAGGCTTGCCCTACTATCGCGAGGTCCTCGCGTCCGCCTGGCCAGCCATACCTTGCGACGTCGGGGCTCCTCCCGTCAAGTTCGACCCTCAGTTTATTGCTGGACTTAAGGCTACAGAATTTGGCCTGTACGGTCGCAACACGCGGGGGCTGCGAAGAAACCAGGCCGAGGACACACGTAATGTCAACAAGTCCAGCAGCTCCGGCCTCAAGGCACCCAAGTTCCTCAGTGAGAAGGCTCGAGAGCTGGCCACGTCTCCAGCTGCAGGTTCAGACGACAAAGTGGACGAGCTCGTCAGTCCTCTTGCAGAGATGGAAATTGAGAGCAAGAAGTCAGAGGTGCCAGTGATGTATCGAAACGTCGAGATCAAGTACAGCAAGTTCGGTGTGGACGACTTCGACTTTGGGTTGGTTATCCTCCAGCAGAGGTTCACAAGGGATCCCCATCACTTACCAAGCGCAGGTTCTACAATAAAACCCGTTATTCTGGTCTCGAGATTCACATTTCAAATTCCTACGCCAACTCGCTGCTTCAGATGATGCACTTCACCCCCGTCATCCGAAACCTCGCGCTTCAGCACGCCGCTACTGCCTGTGTGAGCGAGATATGCTTGTTGTGCGAACTTGGCTTCCTCTTCGACATGCTACAAAAGGCCGAAGGATCAATTTGCCAAGCTACAAATCTACTCAAGACTCTAAGCAACCATCCACAAGGTACGCTGGTTGATAGATTGAACAAGGACTCGTCAGCTAACCTATCTAGCCGGCCCACTTGGTCTTCTCGAAGAAGACCCTCATGGTTCCTCTCTGAATGTCATGTTGCAGGGCCTGACGCGTTTCCTCCTGGACAAGATTGTCCACGACCACAAGTCGATAAATCCGGCATCCTCGGCCATGGAACAGGTTTGTCACTTATGTCTAACCCATTTTTACCCAGCCTGCTAAGAGATATAGGTGCTAGCAACATCGGCCACGAGTTCGATCAGGTGCATGAACTGTAGGAGCGAGTATACTCGACCAGGTTCGACCTACGTGAACGATTTGCTCTATCCATCCGCTGTAAGTTTAATCTATACCCTTGATAAACATGACCTAATGTCTCGGCAGAAAGCCGGAGGCCGAAATGCAAAGTTGCCGCGAACCACCTTTTCTCAGGTCCTCAAAAACAGCGTTGAGAGGGAAACTACCTCCAAAGGATGGTGCAGTCGATGTCAGCGGTACCAGACGATAGCGACCAGAAAGAGCATTCACAGCATACCAGCCCTGCTCATGCTCAACACCGCTATCACGAACCAAGATCATCGGACACTCTGGTCAGCTCCTGGCTGGCTTCCTGAAGAAATTGGAATCATCGTCGAGCAGGGACAATTCTTCTGTTATGAAGGGGAGGATTTGAAGCTCCATCTACAGCGAGGCATCCACAATATCACAGTGTATTCGTTGATTGGTATGGCCATCAACATTGAGAGTGGTCAGACGCAAAAGTCGCACCTCGTCTCAATGGTCAATGGTGAGTCGCCTCTACTCTGTCGGTTTCACAGAGCTAATATGAGCGACAGTGGCGCACGCCGAACCCGAGGCACCAGGTGAAAGCCAATGGCATCTGTTCAATGACTTTTTGGTCAGATCTGTCAGTACGGAAGAGGCTCTCACCTTCAACACTTCGTGGAAAGTACCCTCTGTGGTTGCGTACCAAGTGAAGGAGGCCAACAACAAGATCGACATGGACTGGAAGAACAACATTGATACATCGATCCTCTACCAGGACATCAAGTAAGTTTTTTAACAGCCCATACAATATGTTGCGATGCTAACCCCGCCAAAGTCCGAATTCAGATCCTACAGTCAAGACATATCAGGTTCTAGATCCCGAGACCGAAGCGCCTGGGCCAGAGACCATCATCGCACTTGACACCGAGTTCGTCGCAGTGCGGCAGCCAGAGATCGAGATGAACTCGGATGGTGAAAGGGAGACCATCCGACCTATCGTGTATGCGCTCGCCAGAGCGTCGGTCGTGCGTGGTCAGGGTGACGACGAGGGGACGCCATTCATCGACGACTACATCGCTATCAGGGAGCCCATCGTCGATTACCTCACATCGTACTCTGGCATCACCGAACAAGATCTGGATCCTCGGGTCTCCCCGCACAGCCTCCTGCCTCTGAAGATGGCGTACAAGAAGTTATGGATCCTTCTCAACCTCGGATGCAAGTTCCTGGGTCACGGATTAAAGCAGGATTTCCGTGTCATCAACATCCACGTTCCCAAGACACAGATTATCGACACAATCGACCTCTTCTTCCTCAAATCTCGCTTACGAAAGCTGTCGCTGGCGTTCCTGGCATGGTATCTCCTGAAAGAAGACATCCAGCTGGAAACCCACGACTCGATCGAGGATTCCCGGACCGCGCTCAAGTTGTATAAGAAGTATCTCGAGTTTTCAGACGCGGGGATCCTCGAGACGATGCTGCAGGACATTTACCGCGCCGGACGGGACGTCAACTTCAAGCCGCCCCGCAAGGACGACCAGCATGTGCCCAGGACGGATACGCCTCCTCCTCTGCCTGCTGAGACCGCTACGGGGCCGTCGACGCCGGTCAGGAGCATTGGAGGGATTTCGGGTCAGACGCCCGGGTCGGCTTTTGGAGGAGGCTCGAGCTGGACGCCTGGAAAGGGATCACCACTACCGTAGGAGGAGGATCGTGGCAAGACCCCAAAGAGTGCGGCAGATGGAGAAGATTTGCTGCTCTCTTATTGATGCGTTGAAACTTGAGGGTGTCTCGTCTTGAGGATTCGTCGCCTTATTGCCTCGCTCGTCAAGATGGTTGGGGAAGCGAGGTGTCTTACCCTGTATTTACTACATAGCGTATATCGATTTCTCCCCCAGGAATCCGTGAGGGTACAGCCAGCATAGCTTATTTAACATGATGTAATCAACTTTATTGCGACTTGGCCGAACCAAGCCATTGTCTTGGTGGTTTGCCTCCAGTGCAGTAGCCTGTCCCTTCAGGTTAGGGCTTCGTGGGTCAAGCATCGGTTCTTCCCGCAAATCTGTGTTCTTTATGTGTGGAAAGAGTGAACGGATTGCACATGCCAGAATTCTGCCAAAGGCGATCGCCCAGGCCAGGCTCAAGTTGGTCCAGTTCTCATTTTCATTCCGTTCGATCTTCCACTGCCGTCAAACAACACCCACCTCCAGCCTCTCCCAACTCGCTTCCATCCAACCTATCCCCTCCTTTCTTTTCTTCTTCACTCTTCTTCACTATAGTCTATTGTATGCATCTCGTGCCATACCCTATCGCAACATCATTCGAGGATTACTAGCCCTATATAGACCGCCGGCTTCTTCAACATACATCATGGAAAGCAACGACGATGACGGTACAGGCTGTCTTCCTATTCTCCCGAAGCTCTTCACGCCTTCTCCTCAGCCCGAGATCGCCCTCTTTCCTCAGAGCAAGGGCACTAAAGGCTCCGTTGAATCAGATTCCGAAAAGCCGGTCGCCCCAACCAATGCCAACGACAACGTCGAGGCGAAGGAAGACATGCCGGCTGAGCCTGCGCCCGAGCATCCGCTTCATGCCAGCCTCATGAGCCCCGGGAGCGGAGAGTCAATGTTCTAGCAGACCAATGATACCGATGGGCTCTCCAGGTCACCCAAAATCCAGCCTGTACAGGAGGCACAGATCGATGAAGAAGCGCCGACACCAAGCGATCCGCTGCTTTCCGCTTCCGACCCTGAGGAAGTGCCTACGAAGGAACAGATTCCCGATGAGGCCGTCAAAGAACTCTCAAGGATCGTGGACGCTGCTCGCAAGGCAAGTGTCAATTTGTTAGACATCAGAGAAGGGCAATCGATTCGACACGAGCCAGGAGTGCAGAACGAGTCAGCGCTCAAGGATCCCCCTGTCTTGGAAACTGCCCAATCGCCACAACCTCTGACAAAGAGCCGCCTTCGCTCAATCCCTGAAACAAGGCTCTACAGCTTGGGTTCTATTCCTCACCGGCTGCAAGACGACGGATCCAAGGCTGCGACTACCGGTAACGATACTCCCCGGCCGGCAGACTTAGACATCGAGTCCATAAGCACCTTCGAAGCACCTATACCAGGCTCTGGACCCGAGGGCGCGACCTACTATATCATTGATCCACGGTCCGGTGGCTCGGCTTATTACCTATATCAAGAGGTCGATGCGGAAGATGCCTACAAGGCCGAAAAGGTCACTCTCAACGTCAAGTTCTCAAAGCCAGGAGCGCCTGCATATCTCATCGAAGCCTCAAAGAAAGATCAGGGTGCTTGCAGAAGGATAAGCCACGAGACGCTTTGGCGGTTCAATCCCGACAAAGAACCCGTAGTGGTTCTGAACAAGCAGGGCCACAGTCCCCACGGAGAGGCGGCTGATTCTAGCGACGTGCTAAACATCGGCTCGAGTGTCAGTCAAGATTTGGTAAAGAAAGTAAACAATCGACTCCGGACAGTTCGGCACCTGAGAGATCATCTACACATTGTCGACAGCGAGGGCGAACGTGTTCCGGAGGCCAATGGACTGTACCTTGTCGGTGACAAAGATATTGGCGACGTTGTTAGGATTGTCATGGAGGAAATGCAACGCTGCGGACATATCGTCGACCCCGACAGAAAGTGCACCAAAGGATCTGCAGGGAGTCGTTCCCTCCCGCGGCTGGACGAAGTTGCCAAAGCCATTATTCCTCCGTCGGTGACGGTAGCTGATCCAGCGACAACCATTAGCCTGCCCCAGACATCCTACGCAAGCATCAATGGGATTGACATGCAGGTTCACACCAAGACTCGAGGGACGGGACCAGATGCGACAACGACTGTGGTTTCCCGTCAGAGCATTGCCGAGATTACTTGGGCACAGAATTACCCTCCGAACTACAATTTGGTCTCGAGCATTCATGGTCGTGCCGTGTCAGATTGCTGTTCTCCCACTCATGGTGCCCTGTCCTCGTGCTTTGGGGATCGTCGACAAAGTCACCCGGCGATGGTCAACGGCGAGTTTGTCCTGCGACATTACACCACGTCGAAAAGCACTGCGGAAATTCTATCGGACATTATGTGCAAGAAGAGCATCGAGAAAAAGCAAAGGGTCAGTGATGGGACGGTCATAACGTCGTTTCCAAGACTGCTATCTCGTCATTGCACCAACGACTGGCTTAGCCCACCGGCTGATATTGAAGATCTGAAGCAACCCACCTCGTCTACGTTGTATCAGCAGGGCATCGATGCGCACCGTGGCAACATCTCAGCCGCTTCTTCAAACTCCCATGACGAGCCCCTGAAGCCGCGTCATTGCAACTGCTCTTTGTTCGGGGACAATCCCTTCTTCTCCAAGCCAAATGCCGCAGGCACTGCAAAGATATCAAAAGCCCTTGCTGCGGAAAAGAGGCTCGGCGCTTCCCTCGGCGTCGACACACTGAGACGGCGCAGCACCCAGGTGGCTGGAATCGAAAACGAGACAGCCGAGGCTCACAATAGCTTTCGCCCGAGCCTGATGGACAGGATTAGGCAAGGGAGCCATAAACTGTTCCACCGACATCATTTTCGCAAGTCTACCGAGGTCACAAGTACAACAAGGCGGGAGGACACGGGCGAAGCCCAGGGGAGCGGTGAATCACGATCAAGGGACAGCATCGTGAGACAACTGGCTCCTGAGCCGCCCAAACCAGACAGGCTAGGAATCTACGAGGCCATGACTGGAAGCAGGCCCAATCCTCACCGTCAGAGAAAGAACACTTGCTCCGAGGACAACCGGCCGCATATTTGCGAGAATGATTTCTTGACGCCGAGTCGGGCTGGCTCCCCGGCGTGACGGGTATGGTGAGAGCTATGCGTTGGCAGAGTTTGTAGAAGCTTCCCTAGGTCTTTGTCGTAGAGAAACGTTCAGTAAGCTCTCTGGCTGATGTTGATGTTCTGGAATAGTGCTCGTAAGATGCAGAGTAGCAGCTCCTTGGTAATAAAACCCTACATCTTCCCCTAACTATGAATTATTCATGAAGTGAATACCATGCACCTTGACCACCCGTCCTTGGCCGGGTGCTGGGAGTATTGATAGTATGATACAACATGAGGCTACATGGTCTCAAGGAAAACCTTTCATTGATGGGACCGTGGAATGACGAGGAGCTACAGGACTAGGGAAAAAAAAAAAAAAAAAAAAAAAAAAATATCG
>JAVIXY010000169.1:27992-64409 GCA_033030565.1 Fusarium nematophilum
AAAAAAAAAAAAAAAAAAAAAAAAAATATCGAGAATAGAGAATGAGACGAGAAAAGGAAGGTTGTTATTACTTGACGTTGAGAGTTGGTTTTTACTCGTGCATTCCAACGTTTTCACAGCACCTGGGTTTTCTATAGGGTAGGTTGGTCGTGAAGATAGACAACGGAGCAAAGGGGTAGACAGGACAGACTATCGTGGCCACCACAAAATTGGAATTATGTCGTGTTAGATTTATTTGCACATCCACTAATTACAGAATTACACCGCCTTGCTAGCCCTCGCCTTGTTCTCCCTATGCCGCTTCTCCTTGGCGGCCGTCTTGCGTCGCTTCATCCACGACCGGTTCAGATCCCTCCTGTTCTCCCAGAACCACGCCTGGAAGTCGCTCGAGCCCGTCGCAGGCGCCGCGTCGTCGTTGCCATCATCCTCGCATCCGTGCTCCGCCTCCTGCAGCGCGTCCGCCATGCTGGCGTCTTCCTCGTCGTCCTCCTCGTCGGCCCAGAAGTTGCGCATGCGTGAAGGGTGCGCGGTATCGGGCGTGGGCGCAGCGCTCCTGACGTTGCGCCACTCAATGTCTTGACGGGTGAAGGGCGTCATGGGGGGAGCGGGGGTTGCGGTGGTGGGGTGGCCGCCGTCGTCATCGTCGCCGCCGCCTCCGCCGAAGAAGCTGAAGGGTTGGGCTTCCTGGGCGGGGGTCTGAGTGGTGGTTGCGTCGGGCTTGGGACGCTTATAGAGGGCCTCGAGGGGGTGGACTTTGGTGGTGGAGGGCGTGATGGGAGGGGGTATCTTGATGGTGAGGCTTCTCGAGGAGCTGGAGGACATGGGTCTTGAGTTGTCGGCTTTGATGGCTGAGAGGGGGGTTGCGTGTTCGGGTTGATGGGGGGAGTCGTCGCTTTCAGAAGAGGAAGAGGGGTCGTCCTGCTCTACCTCTTTCTTCCTCTCTTCTTCCATCTCGTCGTCCTCGTCTTCAGAGGACGAGCCGCTACTGCTGGTGCCGCTGCTGCTCGTGCTGTCATCATCCGAATCTTCCACAGGAGGAGGCGTTGCCTTCTTTGGTTTCTTCGACACGGCCTTGGGAACCTTCTTCTTCTTCTCCTTGACCGTCTCCACCACGTTGCCCTCCTCGTCCACCCAGCCCTTGCCGTCGACGAATTCCGCCGCAGCGGGCCTGGACTGTCCCTCGGGCACCGAGTTCTTCAGAAAGCTCGGGAACTTTGTCGTCTTCTCGAACTCGTGGACGGTCACCTCGCGCGACTTGCCCTTCTTCTTGCGCTTCCGGGGCTGGTCATCCTGGGCGATGTTGGCGACGGCGTTGGGCGGCACCTTTGTCTTGAGCAGACACTCCTCTTGGTCGGTGTACTTTGACTTTAGGCGTTTCTTCTTCTCCGTGTGCTTGCCGTCCTTGTCCTTCTCCTTGTCCTTCTTGCTCTTCTTCCTCCGCTGGTCGGCGGGTTCTGTCCAGCCGCGCTTGACCTTGCGGTCGGTCAATGCGACGCCCTCGACGACTTCGGGGTCACGTTTGCGCTTCCTCGAGCTCTCGGGAGATTCTTTGGGCTTGCTCTTCCTTTTCCTCCTCTTCTCCTCATCGGCCTTGTCGAGCTCACCGGTTGGCTCGACCCTCTCCTCGGGCCGGGCCTTCTCCACGCGGAGCTTGGTGCCCTTGAGCACGGCGCCATTGAGCTTCTTCTTGAGCTTGTCGGCCTCCATGCTCGGCAGCTCGACGAAGCCGTACCGCCGCTCGGGGAAGGTCTCGATCGTGTGGTACGAGATGTTGCGCGCCCTGGGGGCGACCGACGCGGGTAGGACGATCTTGAGCAGCTCCGGGTCGAGGGGGCTGATGTGTAGGCGGGTGAAGTCGCTGGGAGTCTTGGGCGACGCGGCCTCAGCGGACATGGCGGGAGAGGGGGAAAGCCCTGTCGTGGAGGTTGAGCGACGCAAAAAAGATAAGCGTCGTGAATTTTTATGATGTTCGAAAAAAGGGACGAAACTTGGAATTCTGGTACCCAGAGTGACGAAAAAAGTCCAGGGATCTAGGACTGGGTGGGAAAGTGCTGATTGGCCGGATGGAGACAAGTTGATCCGGGTTCTGATGCTCGATCAATTGACTTCCAAGACGAAAAACAACCTTCTTTTCAATGGGAAGAAAAGTACAGTCTCCTTTGCAAGGATTCTCCTTGAAAATGGGAAATCAAAGAGGCTCATGTGACATCCTGGTGGCCGACCTTGCCCGACGTCTCAATTACCGCTCAGATCCCAATCTCCTTTGTTTGAGATTTGGATGCTGCCGGATTAGGAAAGTAGAGCAAGGACATGAGGCGTCGCTAGGGGAGTCGAGCCGAAAAGATGCTCGGAGATGGCCTCAAAGTGGTAAAAAGGGGATCAAGGCAAAACCGCTTAGCGATGGATCAAGATGGATGAGAATGTCGTCTAAGAGACGGCGAGCCAGTTTTTTTTCTTCTTCTTTGCCTGTCTTGAGAAGGCTGGGGGATCCTTGAAACTCAGAGTTTGGACCTGGGACGGTGCATGTCGCAGCGAACCTCGTTAGGTTGATTGCGAGACGTCGCTGGTCGGACGTCATCGAGATAGGCAAGGCGGCATCATTTTTGGAGATTCTAGGTTTTCATGTCAAGTTCATGCTGCTCAAGTCTTCCTCCGTTGGTCTCCATTCATCTCCGGTTGGTGATGGGGGACGAGAATTTTGCTGTGCTTATAAGAGGCCTGCGCCCATGGTCACCCTCGAAATCCCCTCCTATCTAGCATCCGATTCATCTTCTTGGTTCCTGGAGAACGTTTTATTATTCAATATATATATATTTTTATTTCTCGCACACTCATTATATCACTCCCACCCCCTTCCACAATGCACTTCTCAGCACTTCTCGCCCTCACCAGCGGTGTCCTCGCAGGTATATTTATCTACCCTCACACCCCTAGCTACAGAATCGCTCAACTTACAACTCACAGCGCCTCAGCTATCCAGACGCCAAAACCCCTGCTTCGTCATCGGCTCCGAGGCCCTCCCCGAGGAAGTCTCCTCCCTGGCCACGTCGCTCGCCGACTCCGTCACATGCGACACGTCGCAGACCACCATCGAGGGCGTCCCAGACGTCACCTCCGGGAGCGTCACCTTCTCGTCCATCAACTTTGCTGAGTCGGGCCAGACGCCGCTGGCCTTCTCCCTGGCCCAGTTCGCCACGACGTCGCCGCTGGCCGACAACGATCTGCAGCTGTTTCAGGACGAGCTCAACGTCTACCTCGCCACCGAGGCAGGCATCAGATCCGTCGGTGGAGGGCTCGACATCAAGGTCCCCAAGTTCTTCCTCCAGTTCCAGATTGCGCGCATTCAGCAAGCGCAGGGTGTCGTGTCCGACGACCCCGGCCAGACCGTGGACCATCAGCTGGGAAAGGTAATCAAGAATGCCGCCGGAGAGGACCAGGCTCTCCTCGATGAGGTGAACAACTTGGCCGTGACCTTGAACTAAGAATAGAGTTCGACCCAAGATATGCTGTATAATACAAGAAAGTGTTGTAGCTTTTTTCCCCTCCGCAAAACTCGTACAAGTGACGTCCAGTCATCATTATAGAAATACAGCCCACCCGTAGAAACCAGAGAGGAGAATGCAATATGCCAGAAGCGTCCCTAGCCAAGCTCTGCATCCCGTCATGAACCCAAGCGCCAAAGAATCAATTATGAAGAACCGCGGAACCAGGGCTGAGGATCCTGCTCCCGCCTGTCGCCGCCGATGGCCTTCCACCATGTATCCGTGCCCCATCTGATGGCTCGCTCGGCAGCGCCCAGGGGAGTCATGGCTGGACGCACATCCAGGTAGAAGACGGGCTCGCCTGTGGGCTCAGGTTCGCCAGAGTAGTAGTCGATAACGTACCGGATCTCCTTCTTCTGGCCGTTGATGTCTCGCGAGACGTACCAGTCATGTCGGTCGAAAGGAGGCTCGGTGCTGGAGTCTGTTAGTTGGGGAGTTTGTGCGACTTGCGACGAAAAAAAACTTACGCAAACTTGGATGGGTAGATCCAGCCTAGAACCTGCATCATGGTGGCCTTGGGAGTGAGGTCCTTGGGTCGGCCCTGGAAGCGCACGAGGCTGGGTTCGGCGTCGGTACCATCCCAGTGTCGATCCAGCTCCTCGTCGACATGGCCCTCGCCTCTCTTGCAGATCTGCCACCCCTTGTAGAGTCCTCGAGCAAATCGCTGCTCCCAGCCAATAATCTCCTGCCATGCGCCCTCGTTCAAGAAGTTGTGCACCGAGACCATGCCCTCGACGGCGGTGATGTCGGTGTCTGTGTATCCCTTGCGCAGAAGAGCATTGTACATTTGCTGGGGTGAGGGGTACTCCCAGTTCCCGTCGCCCGAGCCCCTGGGAATGGTCGACTCATCTCGGGTGGTAGGTAGCGCGAATGCTTGGTTGGGCGCAGGCTTCTGGGATAGATCGGGGAACATGTAGTTGAGAGGGTTGAGTTGGGACATCAAGGACTTGGGCTTGTCCTCTGTTCGGGCGGCATGAGGGACGGGGCATCCTGAGGCGGCAGGCGCATCGGCGGGCTTCTGGCACTTGGTTTCGTTGGGGTTGAGGGCATCAAGAGTCTTCTTGTGCATAGGGCAGCCGGCCTGCAAAGCGAATTAGCGACAGACCGAGAATGGGGGTCGAATCCATAAAAACGTACTGGAGGTGCCTTGTCGGTTGTCGCGGGTACGGCCGGATGTCCAATGGGGACATGGACGGTCGCAGGAGCATCTGCCCAAAACCAACCCATTGTGATTAAAAGTAAAGTATTTGATGGAAAAGACGAGCAATTAAGTCACTTGGCGTCAAGTGCCTGGGTATCAAGGGAATCGTGAATTGGTCGATGGGTGGTGATGATGATGAGGAAGTTTTGGAGATGGGCGGGAAAGATTGGACAAATGGAGGGACAGGAAATTTCCCTGACCTTTTGCGTTATCGCCGCCGATCAAGAAAAGAGGCAAGAGCCTCTCGTCCCCATCGGAGGAACCCGCGCCAAAAATCTTTCCCGACGCGTGCTTGTAGGGATGAAAAGCACATGTTTATCCGAGCTATTCCCGGACACGGCCGGATCGGAGTCTAGTCGGAAAGTTGAGGGGAGCACTCGGTACGTCACTGGCACCGTCCCATCGCCCCGACGTCACCAATCGGTTGGTTCATGTGTCCAGGGATATGCGGGCATCCCTGCACGTCTTCGCAACATTCTATTTGCACATGCCCAACGAGTCTTGTTGATATCGCTCCTCAGATGCCATTGCCGTGCGGCTCCGTCCGAACATGAAAGTGTTCGTGTTTGCACATCTCGATAACCAAGTCATTCCTTTGCCGAGATGAGAGCTGGCTCCTTCGTAGGCCGGTTCTTCCTCCGTCCGGGCTTCCGAGCATGTCCCAAAGTCAACGCCAGCTTCGCCCTCCTCAGCCGTCGATTCGCCTCGCAGAGCTCCCGTAGCTCACGGACGATACAATGGCCCTCGAGGAGGATAGTTTTGCGCGCGTCCGGCGGTGCGGCTGCGCTGGGCACGGCGGCCTTTGTCGAGCTGTCGCAAAGGGAAAACAAGAGCGATGAGGAGACAGGGGAGCTGCGCATGCTCGAGGTATCGCGTGCCGAGGCGAAGAAGAAGGTCCCTGCAGAATCCCGTGGTCTTTCAAGGACCGCAAAATGTGTCAAGTATTGGCTTGATGTGTTGATAGTCGAGCCCGTCTGCACCGGTATCCGCTTCCTGCAGCTCGTTGTCATCTTTGTTCCCGTCATCATCACCGTCCCGGCCATCTGGTTTGGCAGGCGCCAACCCAATCGCGACAACGAGCGCAGCGGCACTCTCTGGTGGTATGGATTTCTGGTCAATGCCATGGAACTGGCTGGTCCAGCCTTTATCAAGCTCGGGCAGTGGGCGGCTTCGCGGACTGACATCTTCCCCACCGAGATGTGCGAAATCATGTCCAAGCTTCACTCCAACGCCCCAGCGCACTCGATGCATGCCACCCGTGTGACAGTTGAGGCTGCGTTCGGGGGCCGTCGCTTCGAGGACATATTTGAAGAGTTCCACGAGAAACCTCTTGGTGTGGGCGCTATTGCCCAGGTATACAAGGCCAAGCTGAAGCCCGATCTGGCCCGACCAGACGAGATCGATGCTCAGGACTCATTGCGGCCTCTGGCGCACAATGTGAGGCGGAACGTGGAGACGGTGCTCAAGAGCTCACCGCAGCGAGTGCCCTCGTCCTACGTTGCAGTCAAGGTGTTGCACCCGAACGTGGAGAGAACTGTCCGCAGAGACCTCCGCATCATGGGCTTCTTTGCGTCGGCACTAAACATCATCCCCACCATTGAGTGGTTATCGCTGCCAGATGAGGTTGCCCAGTTTGGCGAGATGATGAAGCTTCAACTTGACCTTCGGATAGAGGCCGCCAACCTAGCCACCTTCCGAAAAAACTTCAAGGAACGGTCGACCGCGTGGTTCCCCTATCCATACACCGATTTCACGACCCGAAACGTCCTGATCGAGGAGTTTGCGCAGGGCATTCCCTTGGCTGACTTTATGGAGAATGGAGGCGGCGTCTTCCAACATGACATCGCCGACGAAGGCCTCGACGCTTTCCTCCGCATGCTTCTCCTCGACAACTTTGTCCACGCCGACCTCCACCCCGGCAACATCATGGTTCGATTCTACCAGTCCGCCCAGCCAGAGCTGCGCTTGCGCAAGGCCATGACCAAGCCACATCCCGACGACCAGGACGACGTCACCGAGCAAGTGCTCGAGCGCCTCCGGCCATTCCGGCACCGCAGGGACCCAAAGGCGTGGGAGGCGGAGCTGGCCAAGATCGACGCGGAGGGGT
The DNA here is from genome assembly GCA_033030565.1 of Fusarium nematophilum. Lineage (NCBI taxonomy): Eukaryota > Fungi > Ascomycota > Sordariomycetes > Hypocreales > Nectriaceae > Fusarium > Fusarium nematophilum. The sequence continues at coordinate 34,843 of JAVIXY010000169.1, forward strand.
TTCGCCCGCAGCTCATCTTCATCGACACGGGACTCGTGACGGAGCTCAACGCCGTGAATCGGACCAACTTCCTTGACCTGTTCCGCGCCGTCGCCGAGTTCGACGGGTACAAGGCCGGCCACCTCATGTGTGAGCGCTGCCGCCAGCCGGATGCAGTGCTCGACCAGGAGATCTTTGCTCTGAAGATGCAGCACCTCGTCCTCGGCGTCAAGAGCCGTACCCTGGCCCTCGGCAACGTCAAGATCGGCGACATCCTGCAGCAGGTGCTCAGCATGGTCCGGAACCACCACGTCCGCCTCGAGGGCGACTTTGTCAACGTCGTCATCAGCATCCTGCTGCTGGAGGGCATCGGCCGCAGCCTGAACCCGGACGTGGACCTGCTGAGTAGCTCGCTGCCCATCCTGCGGCAGCTCAGCGCGCAGAGCGGCACGGAGATGGCCAAGCATGGCGACTTTTCTATGCTGGCGGTGTGGCTGGGACTCGAGGCCAGACGCTTCATGCAGGCCAGCATTGAAGATGTAAGTGTGGTCGCTCCCTCGTGCTTTGATTTCGTCACTAACACTCGAATAGGTTGAGCGATGCGTCAAATACGACCAACTTTCACCCAATGTATAATTAGCATTACAATGTTTAAACAGTAAGGACACGGCATTGGAGGGGCGTACGGATGGGATCACACATAACAGAGGTTTTGCGTTGGGAGGTATAAAGAGGTGTAGCTCAGAGCTGTGGGAAGACATCTAGACGTACACATTTCCTCATCATCTATACACACTCGACTCGTCGCGACATGGCATCTATTTTCTCACTTGCAGTGCTTAAAAAACATAGCTTTCATTGATGAGCTCTAAACATAATGTCGTCGTGGTTCATTTCCTTTCTCTATACCTGGCCTACTTGTACAGTTTCTTCTTAGACCCACGCGCCGGAACGCCCCTCGTTATCCCTAATAAGTATAAAGACGTGCAAAAACATGCACTTTTTTTCTTGTTTTTTTAATCCGTACTGGCACTCAACTCCATGGACTTCTCCCACAGGTTCCTCAATAGCGCCGCCGTGCCGTCCTCCTCCTCGCCGCCCACGAGGCTCGACCCGCTCAGCCGGTCTGTCAACCTGCCGTCGTCGTCGCCGCCGCCGTCATAGCTCGACGCCGCGCCGTTGGTGCGCACCGAGGTGGGTCGCTTGGGCGTGACGGGCCTCCGGGGGTCGGGCATGCTGACGTTGCGGGAGTGGTGCCGCATCGTCAGGTCGAGGGATCGCTTGCCGTTGGTCGAGGCCGCGTTGGAGCGCGGGATGCGGAGCGACTTGTCCGCGGTGGAGAGGTGGTTGAGGCGGTCGAGGGAGCGGGACACGGAGTTCTGGTACCGCCGGACGACGAGGTACTCCATGCCCGTTCGCTCCAGGAGCTTGCCGACGCGGGGGTCCCGGCTGTTGCCCCCGTCGTAGCCGGGCCCGCCGACGCCGATCAGCGGGGTGTGGCCGACGACCCCTCCGACGCCGCTGACTGCTTGACCGGGCTCGATGACGGAGCTGGCTCGCTGGAGGTTCAGCTTCTGTTGCGTCCGTGAGGCCTGGGCGGGGGGAGGAGCTATCCGCCGGGCCGACTTGGGAGCCAATGCGCTGTCGTCGACCTCTTCCTTGGGCTGGGAATTTATCGGCGTCTCGTGGTCGCCGTGGACACTGGCGATGGATCGGGGTTTCTGAGGAGTGTCGTCGTAACGGCGGTAGTCGCCCCCTCGAGGCGCGCCTCGGTAGAAGGATCCCTCACTAGTCAATCCTGAACCGGCGGCCTCGACGAACCGAGATGTGAGTTCGTCCTGGTTGCTCCCCATAAGAGTACCCGATTCCCGGCCCTCGGCGGACGCAGGGGCAAAATGCCGCGGCTCGACCTGCGCCAGGTCCGCGCTCATCTGGGGAGGAGCGCCGTGGGACGGGGTGCGCTGTAGGAGGCGGGATGTGAGGTATTCTTTCTGGAGCGCCCGGTGACGCTGCGGGCTGGACATGTCGGGCTGCTCAGGCTTGCGGTGCTGGCCTGGCTGCCCGGAGGCGAGGCGATCGCTGGGAGTGGCGGGTCTCGAGCCGCCGGCCTTGTTGTCCTCGGGGTGATGGACCGAGTGGTTGCTGCTGTTGAGGGAGCCCTTGCGGGAGAGGTACGGCGAGTTAGACCCACTGGCATCGACCCATTCGTCGTCCTGGCCGTCGGTGCCCAGGTCGAAGTGGACCTGCGATTTTCCGCCGCCGCCGGAGGACTGGGTCTGGTAGACGATGGTGGTGCTCGAGGCGCGCTTGAGCTTGTCTGAGGAGCGGGTTCGCCTGCCAATCTCGGCGTGCGAGCGATTGCGCTTGAGCTTGGAGTGCGAGGGGCTCTTTGGGAGCTTGGTGTGGGACGAGCTCTTGTTGAGTTTTGTCTGCGATGAGCTCTTTGCGAGATTGACCGACGAGGAGTCGTGGGAGGAGAGTTTCACGTCGCTAGCGGTTCGGTGGTGGGAATTGGTGCCCGAGCTGGTCGTGCGCTGCTGCTGCTGCTGCTGCTGCTCGCTCTCGTCGTGTGGTGAGGTATGGCGACGATTCAGCTTGGGCTGCTTCGGGGCGGCTTTTGCGGCGGGGGCTCGGGCGTGGTGCAGGTGGCCGACGGGGTGCTGTCGTTGGTGATGGCGGTGATGGTGATGTCTTCGGTGGTTGTTGTTGCTGCTGCTATTATGTTGGTGGTGGACGCCGCTGCTCTCGCTGTGGGAGTCGCTCTCCTGATGGTTGAGCGGAGGCCGTTTTGATTGGCCGCTCGTCGACGATGCGCTGTCCGCATCCCGGGTGTGAGGCATGGTTGTTGGGCGGTGGAGGTCGCTCTGCTGCTACCTAGGGGGGGGTGGCCAGCGCTCAATTCGTTCGATTGTCCGGTTTAAAGGGCGAAAAGGACGTTTCTAGAGGCGAATCCTGATCTGCTGCCTTGGGAAAGTATGGTTCTGTTCCTCCTAGCCGACCCGACGACCCGAGCAACTGTTATCATGAGGGCTGGGGAGCCACGGAGATGAATGAGTAAGTGGGTGAGTGATGGAATAAGGCCTGGTTTCTTGCTCCCGGGGAGGAATGAGTCTCGTCGGCCACGAAACCCGAAAAAAAAAAAAATTACAGAGGATGCGAAACTGTCGCCAACTATGTAGCTCCCTTGTTGACCTCGAATTCTTCAAGGTGGCAGTGATGTCAATGGATCGGCCGAGAGAAGAATCGGTGAGCGTCGAGCGCGGTGGAGGGGGGGAGACAACCGGCGATCACTTTGCGACTCGGAGATGAGAGGCGATGCGATGCGATGCGACGCGATTTGAGAGGGGAAGAAAGATGTTGACGCAGAGCGCGAGGAGAAAAAGGGAGGAAATTTTCGGATCGCAATGAGGAGAAGCAACTTTTGACGCAAGGTAGAGTAAAAGTACCTGCGTAGGTAGGAACCTAGGCAGGTCGAACAATTCCAGACCCAAGCCAGCCCCAGACAAAACGACAAACAAAACGGCCGAGATGAACTAGTGTTGCCGAGACACCGGGCTAGGACTAGTTGGTAGCTAGGGGGAAGGATTTTTGGTGGAAGAAGAGAAATGGGCAATCTAGAAGAGACGAGATTTGCTCAAGACAACCGACAGAACTCGGAATGAGCAGAGGGAGAGCGAACGGGGGGGTGGGAGATAAAAAAAAAAAAAATCCACGGCATTCGGAGAGTTGCATGTGCGTGCGCTCGTGAGTTTAAACGTGAGTAGAAGACTGTGCTACCGCCTGGGCACGTTTCCGGGTGTGACTCTGAGAGCGAGTAAAAAAGAGAGCGAGCGACCAAGAGGGTAAAGCGCGAGAAGTGATGAAGTGTCAAGTCTGGCGAAATGATGATGATGGAATGAATACGGAGCAGAGGCTAGCAGTAAGCGAGTGAGCGCCGGGCCAGATAATTACTTTGGCCATGCAGTTATTAGCGAGCGAGTGAGCGAGCGTTGATGAGGGTGAGACGACGACGACAATGGCAACCTGGAGAATTAAAGAGAGAGCGAGAGAGAGAGAGAGAGAGAGAGAGAGAGAGAGAGAGAGAGAGAGAGAGAGAGAGAGAGAGAGAGAGAGAGAGAGAGAGAGAGAGAGAGAGAGAGAGAGAGAGAGAGAGAGAGAGAGAGAGAGAGAGAGAGAGAGAGAGAGAGAGAGATCGGAGGATCGAGTCATTATTATGGGACGTTGGGAACAAGGGAAAATCAAGCCGCGATCGGTCGGAATTTTAGGAATCCCCAAACTGGACATCCCGAGCAACCAACCCTCCTCGTTCTCTTCTCGTCTGTGTTTCCCATGTCAGAAACATGGCCAACAAATCACAGGCACGCCGCCTACTACCTAGCTAGCTGCCAACAGCGAAAAGGCTCGGATGGGTGCGTAGCCATGCGTCACCTTGTGAGATAGCCGCACAGCGAACACACAGACACACACATGCGCGCACGCGCACGCACACTCACTTCACATTAGCATACCGGTACCGCATTAGCTTCTGCTGGGCTCGTGGCTCAACAAAGAGAACAATGCTCGGCCCCGGCCCGACTCTAGGCGCGTCCAACCTTCAACCTTGACCTGTGTGTACGGTTGTACACGAGGTTGCAATCTGCCGGAGATTCGAGGACCAAGCCAGTTAGCTCTTCTACAACACATACCAGCGGTCAATAAGCACTATCATAGAGCCTGTCACATTGGCTCTAATAACTCGTTGAATACATCCGTGCATGTTCTCCCCTCAAGCCACTTATAGGTCAGTGCTATCGAGAGCACAGCTGAACCTTTCGCCAAACAGCAAAGGGAGAGAGAACTGGGCATGTCTGAGTGATGGACCATTCTCATGGCAACCACTCCTGGAGGTCCCTTTTCATTTGTTGTTCTTCAACCCACTGAGGTTGCCTTGGATGGACGTCTCAATCCTCAGTTCCCATGACGATCAACAACCCACTGACGGCGGTATCTGTATGATCTGGCGTCTGGCCTGGGTTCATCATTGGCTTGCTTTACATCGAAGGATCAAAACAGGGGGGGTTGTTGACCGAAATGTTGAAAACCAAAGTGTCGGTTTCAAAGGGCTCCACGCCCATCATGAGCCGTGTTCAAAGTTACATGCCAGAGGAAGAACCATTCGGCATGGCGACGTTCTGTCTTTATATATTGCTCGACCTGGTGGAGATCCAACACCTGTGACACATTACGAACCTTTATTGTGCAAAAAGTTGAGACCTATGCATATCCTGATCCAGTCTCGTGAGGCGAAGTCGGAGCCAAGGTCTGCAGGATACGTATTTACTGAGCATAAGTTGAACCCCAGAAAATCAAAGATCCAGCCCCGCTTTTCCTGATCACGGACTTTCACCTTCAACTCCGGGTTGCCTGCATACTGGGCAATGCAGCCTGAAATCCTGCTTGGTCTATTTGAAAGGTAGAATGATGGTAGAATTAATATAGTGCTTGATTGATCTACTAGTAGAGCTAGATACTTGAGATGAAACAACGTTTTACGTGAATGGTCGCCGAATATCGGCACGTGACCCGCACATGTCACCACCGCCGTCTGCCTCTGAACCTCATCCCGACTCGCCCAACCTATCCATTGCCGCTCCCAGCCAATATATCCTCCTACCCTTCTGGTTTTTTTCCCGAGCCAACACACACTTCGCAAAAATGTCACCACTATCCGATCTCGAAGATGAAAAGAAGCAATATCAAGAACAGGTGCGAACGCTCACTTTCCCCGCCAGAGCTGTAACATACTGACTTAAGCCTTCTCTCCAGTTCGACATCGTCCGAGGCCAGCTGCGCGACGATCCCGATAATGCCGAACTGAAAGCGCTACAGGAGGAGTTGAACAACTTCATTGATCTTCTCAATGAGAACATTGCTGAGCTTAAGCCCAAGCAGGCGCCCAAGCCAGCCCCCAAGCAGCCATCGCCACCACCCCAGCCCGAGAAGTGGTCCCGCGAGAACCACCCCGCCTTCAAGAAAGTCGCCCCGGCCGAGGAGAAGGAGGATGCGCTCGTGAACTACCAGGTCAACGACACAGTCCTGGCCAAGTGGGTTTCCGGCGATAAGGCGTTCTACCCGGCGCGCATCACGTCCATCACCGGGTCCTCGACAGACCCCATCTACATCGTCAAGTTCAAGACCTACGACAACACCGAGACCCTGCGATCCCGGGACATTCGGCCCGTCTCGAATAAGCGCAAGGCCGACGGCACACCTGCCTCCTCGGCGCCCGCGACTCCTCCCACTCCCGGGCTGGTGACTTCTGCCGGCGCGACGGTCTACCCCGAAGCCAGGAAGGCGGCCGAGCAAAACAGCGACGTGAAGCCACCCAAGGCAAAGAAGATCAAGGCCAAGAAGGAGCTCGAAACAAATAAGAACAAGTGGCAGGAGTTCAATTCCAAGTCCAAGTTTGGAAAAGGCCACAAGAAGGATAGCATGTTCCGCACACCTGATGGTGTCCATGGTAGAGGTACGCGACCGACAATCCAGCCCACACTGAATACAATTTTTGCTGACTTTTTTTGACCTAGTTGGTTTCACGGGCTCTGGCCAAGCTATGCGAAAAGACCCGACTCGAAGCCGTCACGTCTACCAGATGAACGATGAGCTAGACTAATGAGCATTCTCTTTTGGCAGGACATCCAAACCACGATATCAAATGGGCGTGCAAAAGGGCGTTGGGAAGTCTCGGGAAATTACTTTGCTTTTTGTTTGGTAACATGCCTTGCATTTCATCGTGGCAGAGGCTAACGTCTTTCTTTTTCTGGCGTTTATCCTAGTTGTCTTGTTTTCCCCCCAGAATCGAAGTACGTAGGAACGAACCGGCCTCGCCGGGCCAGCCAAGGTCAATTTGAATACCTGCCTTCATGGCACGCGATGTCGCTCTCGGAGTCGAGTGTAGTACCATGCTTTTCCGATTAGAGGAGTCGGGGTTTACATGTGCTCTCGTACGCCCCTGTCTTGTGCTGCTACAGTATCTACATATGTTACATGTCGGCCAAATACGACCGGCCAGCTCCTAGTGGCTGCCCAGGTCGATCTTGGGGCAGATATCCTGGGCGATCTTCAAGAAGGCATTCGCCCTCTCGCTCGTGGGTTCTGCAACTACTGTCGGCTTCCCCCTCTCCCCGTCGTCTCCGATGCTGGGATGTAATGGGATATCGCCGAGGAAGTCGATCTGGTGGTCCTTGCACATCCTCTCCACCCTCTCGTTTGAACCAAAGATGTGCGTCTCTCCCTGGCAATGAGGGCATTGGAAGAGGGACATGTTCTGCACCAGGCCGAGGATGTTGATATCGACGGTCTTGAACATGTTGATGCCCTTGACGGCATCCTTGGTCGCCAGAGTGTGAGGCGTAGTGACGATGACTGAGCCTGCGTAGGAATGTCAGTCGGTAAGATCCAAGATGCTCGAATGGCTCTTTGTAGTAGGCGCACACACCATCCAGTATGACCTGCTGTGTAATGGTCAGCTGGGTATCTCCGGTGCCCGGAGGCAGGTCAAGGACCAGAATGTCGAGACCGCCCCAGTCTACCTCGTGGAGGAGCTGCTGTATCGCCTTCATCACCATGGGCCCTCGCCACACGACCGGGGCGTTCTCGCCGACCAGGTATCCCATGGACATGGTCTTGACTCCATAGTTTGTGAGGGGGATCAGCTGGTTCTCTGTGAATCATGAGTATCTTGTCCGGATAGTGTTTCGCGAAACAGGAGAGACAGACTGCTGGATAACCTAGGTTCGCCGGAGAGATCAAACAAGGTTGGGATGGAAGGGCCAAAGATGTCAGTGTCCAAGATGCCGGCGCGGTAACCCAGCCTGGCAAAAGCTAGGGATAGGTTTGCTGTGTTTTACCCTCAGCATGGCTTCAAATCGAGTCTTACGGCAGTCCATCTGATTACCTGCGACTGTGCTTTTGCCTACGCCGCCTTTGGCAGAGGATACGGCGATGACCTTCTCAACACCAGTGATCTTGCGTCGAGTTGGACGCCGCGGCCAGTTCGGCGGCGTGCCTGATCGGGGGAGACCCTGCCATTGGTTAGTGGGAAGATGTGAGCTTTGAGGCTGGGGAGATGGGGGATTGAGTTACCAGGGGGTTCTCATGTTGGAGAGCCCGAAGGGTCTGGAAGAGCCGGGCAGATGTTGGACGCATCGTTTAGGAGCTCAACTGGTAGGTACCAGTTCCAGTTTGGGAGAGGTCAATCTTGGGGAAACCCTTGCTCGATTTACTTGACTCAGGAAAATTGTATCACACGATTTCTGCCTTGTTGGAAGCTCATGGGGAGCTTCATTTAATCATAGCATCAGAACTTATTCAAGATGTCGCCTCTGCCTTTAAAGCTCACGCTAGGGGCCATTGCTTGGCGGGATCCTCACTGCCTGCGCCACCCTCAGTGAGCTGGGGCATTCTGCCACGTTCCACCGCCTAAAAGTTCGGTTCCATCCTAGAAAATTTCCAGCGTGGGGCTGCCGCCCGATGGTGAGAGAGCTTTGCATCTGATCCGAGACAACCAGGCACAGGTAAAAACAGCGACTATGGCCAAGGCAAAGGGCCGCGCAAAGGAGTTCCAGGACCTGGACGAGCATATCGCTAAGGGTAAGATATCAATTCTTTGCGTTACACTGGGGAATATTTCTAACATTTGTCCAAGACTATGACCCTGAAGCCAATGTCAATGTGAGCGAGCACGACAGCGGAAGCGAGGCAAGCGAGGACGAGAACGCGGGGACAGAACACTATGTCTCCGTGGGGAAAAGTAAACTGAGAGAGAAAGAAGGCGTATCGCTTGGTCCCCAGTACCGAGGCTCGCGCGTTTCAAGAAATGCTCTGGACCAGGAGAGCGAATCCGACGACGACGACGACGACGACGAGCAGGACGAAGAAGAAGGTTCGGGCGACGAAGAATACGATGACCCTGAGACGGCGGACCTAGAGCGCGACGAGGCTGAGGCGAGCGACTCGGAGATTGAGAGCGACAACGCTCTGGGCGAGAGTGACGAGGAGCACCTCCAGGACTTTACTTTCCGTGGGAGCTCGAAGCCCAAGAAGCCTGCGAACAAGAGGGCCACTGCTGCCGACTTTATGTCCTCCTCTGATGAGGGAGGTGCCGATGTGGATGAAGACGAGGACGACACGAGCGGCGCGGAGCTGGGCGAGTCAGACTCGGGGGAGGATGATGACATGGACGACGGCCTCGATGCTCTTGCTGATGGCGCCGGAGACTCGGACGACGAGTCAGAGGACGATGACGAGGAGGACGAAGGGGACGAAGGGGACGAAGAGGACGAGGAAGCCAGCGACGAAGATGACGAAGACGAGGACGAGAGTGACGAGGAAGATGGATCCAAGAAGACAAAGGCGCAGCAAGCAAAGCCCGTCATGGCAGCCTTGTCAAACCGCGCCGACATCGACAAGGGTTTGGCGATCCGGGAGCAGCGCAAACTCTACGACGGACTGCTCAACCTTCGAATCCGCCTACAAAAGGCCCTCATCGCGGCCAACACCTTTGCCACCATCGAGGACAGCCCAGAGCCCGAGTCCGAGCCCTACGAGGCGGCGGAAGAGGCTGCCATTAAGCTCCTCAACACGATCAGCAGCCTCAAGGACAACTTTGGCTCGTCCCGTGCCGGCGAGAAGCGGAAGCGCGAGCTCGACGCCGCGATGACCACCGAGGAGATCTGGGACCAGATGCAGGCAGAGGAGCAGCGATCCGTCAAGTTCAGAGAGGACCGTCTGGAGAAGTGGTCCCGCAAGGTCCAGTCGGTCAACGTCACGACAGGCGGCAGCCTCGGATCGCGCAACAAGACGCTCATCAGCGCGCTGCAAGAGCAGCTCACCAACCCGGACAACCGCCTCGCCAAGCGGTCTCGCGTCCCGCGATCGTGCGCGCCCGCCCAGGCAGCCAAGGGCGCGGCGGAGGACCGCGGCATCTACGACGACGCCGACTTCTACCAGGTGCTCCTCAAGGAGCTCGTGGACCAGCGCACGGTGGAGGGCTCGTCAGGTTCGTCGGGAGCGGTGCCGACAGTGATGCTGACGGCGGCCAAGGACGTCAAGACGCGCAAGAACGTGGACCGCAAGGCGAGCAAGGGCCGCAAGATGCGCTTCACGGTGCACGAGAAGCTGCAAAACTTTATGGCGCCCGAGGACCGGCGGGCGTGGGAGCAGGAGGCCATCGACCGGTTCTTCGGCACGCTATTTGGGCGCAAGATGGAGCTGAACGAGGAGGAGAGCGAGGATGAAGACACGGTGGATGCCGAAGAGGCGGGATTGAGGTTGTTTAGGGGCTAAAAAAGGGGGTAATGTATGGGACGACTAGATTATTGACTCTTGAATACTGCCAAAATACCACACACCGAGGAACATGGTCAATAGCATCAAGTGAACCCCTAGGTGCACCACCGGTCCTCCAAAAGTGCCCGTCGTCGATGGTGATTCTCCTCCCTCCGAGGCGCCACCTCTTAGGCGGACGGCAGCGCGGCGACACGGCCAAATGTGCCAGAAGGCGAAAGCAAGGGCGACATGCTGGGTGACTTGGTCGAAAGGTCTGCGGACGAAGATGAGGGCGATGAGGTTGAGTGTAAGCAGGAGCCCGCCGAAGGATTGGAGGATGAGCGCTGCTTGACGGGGGAGCGGGTCGAGCTGGGAGGAGGGTTTGAGGATGAAGGATAGGGCGGCTGGGGTTTCGATGAGGGCGTGGATGAGAAAGGGAATAGTTGTGGAGAACATGGCGAAAGAATGAATTGTGAGACTGGTGTTTTTGTTTGATGCTATTTCATGATGGAGCTGGCGTTGAAACGGATTGAGTTATGCGGGTGCTCGCTTACAGGAATACCTAGCATGACGGCTTCATCAATTCGGTCTCATGATAGTTCCATGTTGGAAGTTAATGAAGTAAACATTGGTATTTCTTTCACCTCCACTTGATTTTGAGAAGTGAGATTCTTCTGTGCGGTTGAGGGCATCGCCTCTTCGCATTGCATTTGAGGTTCTCGTATTCGGTTCGGCCATCCGGACTGTTTGAATCAAACTCACGACGACACCTCAAAGCACACGGAAACTCATGCTCAGCCTTATGAGAAAACCATCCCGGCCCTTCATTCATCCCGTCGGCCGAATTGACCGCACCATCGGGACAATAGCAGCACACGGGATGACGTCGGCCTCGTACCTATCCGAGCCGCCCAAGACCTCCAAGCCGCGTATAGCCCAACAGAGTTGACCTCTCATGGAACGGATCTGGACTCAAAACAGTAGTCGCCCGGGCGGCCGACCGAGGGGGGGGGGATGATCTGGGATCTGGGATCTGAGCCACAATGGGGAACTCGGCACGGCAGTTTCCAGCACCCATAAGCACTGTAACTTGCTCCAGGGGTGATCCACAGTCCATGCGCATGCATCTGAGATTTGCAAAGAGCATCACTGGTAGGTGACTTGTCTTGTAGGATATTCAGAGACTAGGCAAGGTAGTAATGTTCTTCTGATTACGAAAACGAAACCAAGCTCCCGAACAATGACTCGTCGTCGGCTCCAACTTCGTCTCTGTCAAATGCCGGTGGCTAGCAATCCCACCCAATTGCTTCGCCTATAATCCCTTGGAGCAAACTTGTAACATGACGAAACCATACAAACGAGTACGAGACCAAGCTTGAGACACGGCTTTTTTTTTACTTTCTTCATTTAAAAAGGCCAAGCTAAACCCCCCCCATGCCTTTGTCCCTCTCCCACCAGAGCTTCCCCTCCATTTCCCCTCCAATCGACAGCTGGATCCGAGACATCTGCTTACCTTGGCGAATTCGCCCATGTGTTTTACCTTTTAGCCTTTACACATCTCTCATATCCTATTTTTTTTTTTACCCTCGGTATCAATTGTCTATTTTCTTCCTTTACCTCTTGTTTTTCCCCAGGTCCTTTCAGATCGCCTTTGAAGCTCCCTCACCTAGCTAATAGCTCCCTGCTATCAAAACAAGTCTGGCGTCGAAATAGCGTCATCGACCTGGCCTGAGAACGAAACGCGAAGATAGAGAAAAAAGACGACTCAAAACTTCAACGACATCCTCATCCCTCCTAGAGTGACCTAATTGAACTCGCTCCTTGCTCATCTTGCTCGTGGTTGCACAAGAAACTACCTACCTACCACTCGCTTACCTGAAGCTTGGCCCTTTGCGGCGTCTCAACCACCAAAACTGTTGGGGACCATCCCGTCGACCGCAATCATGGCAGCACCCAGCACTTTTGGGGAGCTGGGCCTCTCGATCATCGGCATTGGTGCCGAGTACCCGCCTCACTCGCTCGATCACACCTCACTGGACATCCTCGCCCAGAGGTTCTATCCAGATACACCGTCGTGAGTGCTCTCCGTGACCAGAACCACCACATGGCTATCATGGTTCGCCGTCGGCATGCTGACCGCCCGTGGCAAGGATGAAAAAAGTACTGGGGATCAACAGGTTCACAGGAATTGACACGAGATCCTCCGTTGGCACCCCCGATCACCCGGCCGTTAACAAGCAGAATGCGCCCTCAATAGCTGAGCTCCACAGCATATTCCATGCAGACGGCATCCCTCTCGCGATAGAGGCCGCTCGAAAGGCCATTGTCGAGGCCAAGGTTGATACCCGCCTCATCACACATATAGTCGCCACGACCTGCACAGACAGTGCAAACCCAGGATTCGACCACTTTGTCGCGAAAGGCCTCGGAATCACCCATGGCGTGGAAAAGGTTCTCCTGCACGGCGTAGGCTGTAGCGGCGGCCTGGCCACTCTCCGGACGGGCGCAAACCTGGCGCTGGGGCACACAGCCAGAGGGCTCCCAGCTCGCGTCTTGTGTGTTGCCCTCGAGGTTAGCACGACCATGGTGCGAAGCGAGCTCGACAGCATCAACGAGATGCAGCAAACGAGAATAGGCGCATGTCTATTTTCGGATTGTGGCAGCGCGGTTGTCCTGAGCAATGGCATCGGAGAGCCTGCCGAGTCCGTCTACGACCTGCTTGGATGGGACCACAGGGTAATTCCAGATACAGAGGATGACCTGGGCTTCGACGTCGACCCTGTCGGTAAGTCATTGCGCTATGCCGCTCGTTACAGAGCGACACTGACGGCGAGATAGGCTGGAAAGTAGTACTCACTCCACGAGTCCCCAAGCTCACCGGTGCCTCTATTGCACCCGCATTCAATGACCTCAAGGCATCACTGCCTAATCTTCCTCCAGACTACCAGACTGCTGCCGACTTCGACTGGGCTATGCACCCAGGTGGTGCTACCATTCTTTCCGGCGCTGAGCGAGCCATGGACATCAGCGCCGAACATATGCGAGCAAGCTACGACACCTACATCAACCACGGGAACTCCAGCTCTGCCACCATATTCAGCGTCATGAACCGCTTGCGCTCCAAGGACATGGATGCCCTAGCACCGGGTGGTCGCGTGCGCGAGTACGTTATCGGATGCGCCTTTGGTCCTGGTATATCTGTCGAGATGTGCATGCTGAAGCGCAATATGGGCCGTGGTATAAATAGGAGCGGGCTCCAGACACCGCCCGAAACACCAGCCGAGACGGAGAGCGAACCGAGTGAGGTCGGAGACGGCGAGTGGGCCGCCGAGATGAGCGGGTCAACGGCCGGGAAGGATTCGGGGATGGAGTCGCGGGACCAGGATGCGGTGTTTGTGGCCGAAGCTTTGGAGCATCTGGATCTTGATTAGCCGGGGTTGGCTTACAGCCCGAGTGGGATGATCCAGGCAGCGAGGAGGCGTTGAGAGGAGTTGTTGCTTCCTGTCTTGATGACAGCGAGGAGCCCCGGCTTGAAGTTCCCCTTCATCTAATCAACATTTTGACAATTTAGCGGACGCAGTTTCTGGCAGTACAAGATTCCCAACTGTTCTTCTCGTTTGCTGTATGAAGGGGCCAAGCAAGAGACAACGACATGGTGTCGACCACCTACCAAATAGACTTGAATGCACATGCCCCTATCCTCATATCTCAAATCGTGCAACTCAACTTGAAGAGCGGTCGGGAGGGCCCTCTTTTGACAGGGCTCACTGACTGAAAGGGCGAACTTTTGCACTGGTTTTCGGATCTAGGCATCCTGCCCGTCCTCGAGAGATGATTTTCGACCAAGCTTCAATCTGGCTATTCTTGAAAACGTAACCGAATCCGAGGGATCTCTTGGTCCGCTTTCTGAAATCGCTTCTCGTGCGTGCCAAACAAATCATTTGAAATCTCGGACCGGGGATCTTGCCTGCTGGATCCGCTCAGCTGAGAGCGATGGACAAGGCGCATTTTCGTACACGCGAGCCAGGCTGGCGAATGCCTCTTCTCCCACAACCTGCAGACGAAGCCAAGCAAACATGCCACTTCGCGAGTCCAGATCTTTGCTGTGCATCTCTAGGCATTATGATCGTTTCGTTCATCAACCGTACAAACGAGGAGGCGAATCGGTCGGAGAATCTGAATGTCCTGGCGGGCCGGTCTAACAACTTAGCCTACTCCTTAATACTGTCGCGTGGCTTCTGGCTTCTGTCTTGTGCCGGCCGTTTCTTCACGCCAGACGCTAGAGTACGCCCTGGACGCTGTTTTGGCAGTGATAGACAGGTGTCAGTCAAACTGGGAAAAAGCAATAAGGAAGAGCGACATGAGAAGGGGAAGAAAAGGCGTCGGTGACAATAAACGGGGAGCGGGTCGCCAAGAGGCCCCAGATCAGCCTTGCGAGCAAGGCGACAGGGGAGCCATCCAGGGGCCTGACTCTGCATTCTGCTGATCAAGTCGCAGAGTGTAAAGAGGGGATGATCATGAGGCTGAGACGTTAGGCCCTCAAAACCACCCCATTCTGACGGAAGAGAGGTCCTGTCAGCGCCATTCAGGCGTGGTTTTCAATGGTTGTTGATGTTGCTTTGGCGGGAGATCTGCATGCTCATCATCCAGATACCGAGGTTGGTGGGGATCTGCGAGGGACTTCTTGTAAGTGCAACGGTGGGTACGTAGCTGGTACCCTTTAAAACGCCCTCAGGGCATCCTTCGTAGCTATTGCGATAGACCTTACGAGGTGCCTGGGGAAAGGGACCACTGAACGAGATCAAGAAAGGATCTAGACGAGATCGTAAACAAGATTAGCTATCGCTGTCGAGCCCAAACATGAATAAGGAGATGGGGTTAGCGAACCCGCCCCGGGTTGATGGCGCTCGAATTTTTCAAGATTGGTCCTTAGGCTTGTCCATTTTTGCCTCTGCTCTTGCAGATAAAGTTACCATGTGGATGGGAAGGTTATCCACCTCGTGGCATTAAGAAGGGGGCCGATGATACGTGCAAGCAGGTCTCAAGGCTCCACGGCGCCGTGTGTCGAGAGCATGTTTAGGCGGTGACTAGAGTGCTCCTTGGAAGTACATGAAAATGAAGGCTGGGAAGACCTGGGTGGGAAGCTTTGATTTGAACAAGGAACCAGACTGTATGCTTCTCTTCCGCCCACGGCCTAGTTCGGGACCTGACAGGGAAGAAAGGAAGCTCGTCCTGTCAGCCACCATGACAGAAGAAGCGGGGAGCCAATGATAGAAGAGTAAGAAGCGAGAGGGCGTCCCGAAATAGGAATTCGTCTAAAAGCAGCGCCCGGCGGTTTGCGGTTTGGCAGCGGAGGCCCACTCCGCTAAGAGGTGCCGCGGCGTCGGGGCTCGAGATATCCCACGGATGGGAGATGGAGGTGCGGTAAACGGTTGGGACTCTGTTGGAAAACAGCAGATCTAAAGTCGTATCCGAGATGGAGGTTCTGGCTTCGGAGGTTTCAAAGCTTGAGTCAAAGACAGCCGCAATGCACGGCGCGCAGGGCGGCAGTGGTTGTCATGGCTGCCGGGAATTCGGCCAGGATTGCTTTGAGGTGAAGCTTCAAAGCTAGGAGCTTGGGGAGCTAGGCAGGCCACGTCCCATGCTGTCGGCGTCGCATCAAAGTTGTCAGACCACCCGCTCTGTGCGGGTATCCATGTTATTGCGCATATGCAACAGGAGCGAAAGAAGCAAAAACACTCCGGGCTTTGCAGACAAAACTCTGCGCAGCGACTAGGGTGTTCCACGAGGTGAGGACTTGAGCGTGTAGGGTGCGATGCCGGGCCGCCCGGAGGAGGGACAGGCTCTTCGGTTGACATCAGAGTGGACCGAAAGCGCGAGAATGGCCCTCCTGATCGGGTGCCAGGGTGGGAGGAAGGGCTTTGGGAGGGTATGGAGAGAGGGGCGGGCGTTTGACAGCGCGCAGGGAGGTAGTGAACTTCGCCAGGGACGAGGAGATGAGAGTGTCTCTGGAGCTGGGCGTCAGGCGCGCGTCGAGGTACGAAAGTACTAAGGCACGTAGTTAGTAGGCAAGGCAGAGAACAAGGGCGTGGGAAAAGTGATAGTTGAGAAAGAGCAGAGTGGTTTCATGACACCTCTGGTCTGCTTTTGTTGTTTAAGTTCAACAACATCCCCATCCGTGACTGCGGCCATTGAACACCCCCAACCACACCAGTCTCCAGGATATGCCGCTCATATTCCGCGATCTGGACGAGACCAGCTGTGACATGCGCGAATGCGACAGGATTCCGTCAACGACTTGATCGGCGAGGCCGACTGCACAACGCCAGGTTACACGAAGGGCGTCAATCATCCCGCGGGAATCGACATTCTTCACAGCGCCGTCCGAAGAATCGGAATTCTCTGAGACCAGGGAGCAAGCCCATCTTTCAAGTGGTAAGGCACGAGAGAGACAGAACCGGTGCGACGCGGCCGAGGCGCAAGGCTTTGAATAAGCCATCGCCAACCAACAGTCATCGTCCTCAGATATCACCTATCATCTGTCAATATCGGCAAATCCGATACGGAACGGCAGGAAAAGCAACGCCAGGCTCATCAAACCGACCATACTGACACCACAAATCCTTCACAATTCTCCGTCAACTCTCCGCGTCGACCAACTCCCGCACTGCCCGGCACTGCCCGTGTTTGGCCGCTGAGCAGCCTGAGCTTCAGCCCCGGCCCTGCTCGGCTCAGCAAATAAACCAAGCTAGTGGGGTTCGGGCGTCCGCGGGCTCCTAGGCCGTCCGTCAATTCCGCCCCCGGAGTCTGGTGGCGCGCCTCGGCACATAATCCACAGGCACGCTTTTGGTTCGCTGCGGGTAGCATTCCCATTCGCGGCCGTGTTGCTCTTGGCGCCACCGGATTTGGGTAACGCGGATTTCGTTGACGCTGAAGAGAGTGGTAGAGTGGAGGGAGGGAACTGAAGCGAGCTGACATTTGGCGAAGTCAAGCCCAAACAAAGGAGGAAAAAGGTTGGCGCACTGGCGGGCTATTACCCCGTATTTGGAGGCGTGGGTGAGGAGGAAGGGCCTGGTGTGGCAGGCGCGATCGGTGCGATCGGTCCTGCAGCTGGACATCCAGCAACAGCCGGTGCTTTCCAGACCCAGGTTGGGACTCTGGAGGCAGGTGCGGGAGTTCCTCCCGGTCACGTGGTAGTATTGCATCCCCATCCCGGTAGCAACAGCGGCGAGGGTAGCACCTGGCGCAGTTCTCAGCGGGCTGCTGGCCCAGCGATAATGCCTTATGATGGCGGGCATTTCGCGCCGGCTGGCACGCCCACACCCATACCCATACCCTTACCAGTCCAAGTCCCAGTCCCAGGCCACGGACAAGGACACGGCCACGCTCATCAAGCTCATGCTCATCACGCACACATCCTTCCCGCACATCCACATCCTCATCTGCATCCTCACGGTCACGCTCACCCTTCCGCCACGGCCGATGGCCCATTCGGCACCATGGAGCAGATCGAGACTCAGGTCAGCGACCTGCGGTATCTCTCGCAGGCACCCGTCCCCTTGAATGCGGCCCCGAACCCATCCCCCGGCCCCGGCCACGGAGTCGGAGCTGGCGGGACTTCCGGGGGCACCCCCGGTGGTGTTGGCGTCGGCGTGGGTGCTTCCGCGGCGTCTGCTGCTGGCTACGACGCGACACCGCAACCACAGACCCAGGCGAGCCCAGGTTCCGCCTCTGTCGGAGACAATTCCGCCCCGAGCGTGAGTGCGTCCAATGCGAACAAGAGAAAGTCAGTGGATGATGGATCTTCGGCCGCGGGGAAGCAGACCAGGAGTAAGAGGAATCGGGTGAGTCTTGCGTCGATTTCTTTGTGTCAACGATTGTGGATTATCAGGTCACGATGAGATGAGATTGAGATTGAGTGGTGAGGGCGCATTGAGGCTTGCTGCGCAACAGATGCCCTCAAGCTTTTCCAAGGCATCGTCGGCCCGCGGTTTGTACTACATTCTGTCTCATGTCATTGGGTCGGTCGGTGTTGGAGTTGTCTGGCCTGTCCTGTCGATGCGGCTCTCGTTTCATTCACGCCCATCTCATCTCGTCCATGTTGTCGCCCTCATCATCTTGGCATCTCGTGCCTACCTACTTCACTATATAAGAACAAGGCTAACGTGGTCGACGTTCCTCCGTGGAAATAGTATATATCAATAGCTTGGTGAGTCTACCTTGATCATGTCCTTCTCCTGGGTTCACCATAGACGTCCTTCAGGGGACGCCAGCCTGCTTGGACCAGTACCGTCTTTCAACGAATTCATTGCTGACTGTGATCGTCTAGCAACGAATGCAAGCGGCGGAAGATCAAGTGTAACGGAGAAACACCATGTCAACGTTGTGGCAATCTCAACCTCGCTTGCTTGTACGCCCCCAACTGTTGCTCCAGCAATTTCAAAGACTCGGAAGACTTCAAGCAAGTCACCGCCCAGATCGGCCGTCTACAAGATGAAGTTGGCTGGTTACACCAGACCGTCAAGGCTCTTCAATCTGAGTCGAGCCGCCTCTCATCCATGAGTGATCGGCCCATGCCCCTCGGCACCTCGACTGTTGCTCCATCTCCGTCGCAAAGCTCGAGCTCGGTAAACCGACACGACCCAGTTCATTCCAAATATGGGTCATTCCGGGGTCCGACAAGCATGGCCTACAGTCTGGATGTCGCCAACAACACCATCAACAACATGGGTTACAGGGGCATATCTGACGGCGAGGAAAACGCCCGCCTCAACGAGGGCATGGGTATACCCCTGGGCCGCCCTGTAGACCCTCTTCATGAGTTCGACAAGGACGAGATGGTCCGCTTATGTCGCCTGCACGAAGAAGAGATCGGCATCATGTACCCCGTTCTAAATGTCCAGAGTGTAATTGGCCATGCCAAAGGCCTAGCGCCTTTCCTAGAAACCATCCGACATCAGAACCCTAGGGAACTGATAAACGATGAGAAGACGTTGCAACTAAAGATCATAATGTGCTGTGCTCTTGTTGTTGAGGAACATGGCCACAGCGACAAGGCAATTCGATTATACGAGAGCATGGAGTCGGTACTTAACCGCAAGCTCATGTCTGAGGCTGCGGATGTTGCCAGCCTGCCGTTGCTGGCACTTGTCGCCGGCTACAGATTCCTTTCTAACGACGAAATCCTAGCGTGGCGGGTCATGGGCCACGTCGCACGATTATGCTTGGAGCTTGGTATTCATCAAAGAATGGGCCTCTTGAAGATCCAGGATGAGGAGGAGCGCAAAAATGCCCTGATCAGCTTCTGGTCGGCATACGTGTTGGATCGACGATGGGCTTTCGCGACGGGCCTACCGTTTGTCGTTCAAGATGAGGAGATTGATTCGCAGCTCCCCTTCCCGGTTGGTTGCATCGCTCGGTCACCTGGGGGGAGCCACAGCTAACAGTTTTGCAGGAGGAGTACCCATATCTTGTGGCCATGATCACCTATTCCCGAATAGGCGCCAAGGTCTGGCGGCAGGTATCACATTTCGGGCCAGTCCTCTCACGGGATTTGCGATCAGAAGAACTGGAGAGCGTCGACCAGGAACTCTTGCAGTGGTACGAGCAGATTCCCGAGGAGGTCAAGGTGCGCAATTGGGACAAGGAGAAGCAAATAACGTCGACACCGTCGTATAACCTCCAACGGTTGAGGATATGGACATATTTGCGTCTAAACCAGGTCAGTCTGAAAGCAAGAAGCCAACCAAGGTGGCATGAGAGCTAACAATGTGCAGATGCGAATATGGCTGTATACGCCAGTGCTGCATAGCGCAACAAGCATCATGGCACACCCGGCGCTATCAGAGCGTGTCGTCAGCATCGCCAAGGACACCATCCGATATCTCAGCCACCTTAATAACACGACCAACCTTTACCGGCGGGTTCAGGTCTTTTACCACCAGTTCCTGACGTCGGCTATCGCTGTGGTATTTCTCGCCTCCGTACACGCCCCGGTCCGATTCAGCTCCGTCTGCAGGGAAGAGTTCTACATGGCCCTCGAACTAGTCAAGGACCTCTCGGCGAAAAGCTGGGCGTCGCAGCGGCTCTGGCGGACGATCCGATCGCTGAAGGACGTGGCACCGCGGTTTGGACTAAATCCAGAGGACGATCCGCAGTCGACGGCAGCTCTAGGAATGATAGGCCTTGCGCGCGGCCATATGGAGCAACCACAGGCGTTCCGCAAACCCTCCATGCCAGGACAGCAGTCGCAGGCAGCGACGCCGGACTCGATGGCGCAGAACGGCACTAAAATCCAAGCCGAGATGTCGCGGATGTTTGAGGGATACGTGGGTTTGAACGGATTCCAGTACAATGGAAACGATGAGCAGCAGCAGCAGCAGCAGCAGCAGCAAGGACCGGACTCAAATACGGACATGTCGTCTTCCGAGACGCCAGGAGGCATGTTTGGAGTAGACGGAACCGTGTTTCCACAGTTCAAAGAAATGTACTAGCGATGAAAGATGGTTGAGAACATGTGTTGAATGTAAGCAGAGCTACAGTGTAGTGTGATATCCATCTCTGCATTGTAGTAGATGAGATGGTATTTTAGCAAGCGTAGAGAGCACTTGAACGTATACTACTAATGGCTAGCTACTAGATTTGAGGCTCATGCTCATCTTGTTTAGCGACGTGTCATGAAATGTTCCATGTCGAGACTAGAAGACGGCGATGTTGTGGACTCGTCGAACAGTCATGTATATACCAAGCACAATTAAGTTGAATCAAAGAGAAGAAATGGTAAATACTTGGGCAGAGTTCAGAATCTACACGCCTTGTATTTTGTTGAATGGGCCCTGTCGATTCCCAGTGTCCCGGCGGGTAGGATTCGGTTACATCATGATTCCGAGCGGGACAACACTACGCCGACTTTGAAGCTGAGACATGCCCATCTTTCCAACAACAACCCTCTGCTGAGTATGGCGCTCCTTGGCCTCAATGCGTGGCAGATGCTGCTTCTTGTGGCTGTAGTAGCCTTTGCCCTCTGGATTCGAGAAACGAGGGCCCCAAAAATCACCCGCAATGGAGAGCGTCTCAGGTTCGTAAATCCGGATGGCCATTACCCAAGCTCAATCCTCCCCAGACCTCAAGCTCACCTGTTCATAGGAAACCTCCAAACACACTCCCCATAGTAGGGAACGGGATCCTCTTCCTCCAGCCCCGCCAGCGCCTCTTCGCCTGGTTCATCCGCTGCGAGCGGCTCTTTGGCTACGAAACCCTGCACATCTCGGTCCCCTCGCTGCCGCCGGGCGTCGTCGTCAGCGACCCCGCCAACCTCGACTTTGTCTTCCGCAACGAGGGCGTCTTCGAGAAGGGCGCCTTCTTCAAGCAGCGCTCCTGGGACCTCTTTGGCCACGGCATCATCAACGTGGACGGGGAGCTGTGGCGGCTCCAGCGCAAGGCAGGGCTGAGGTTTCTGTCCGCGCCGACGCTGCGGGCCCTGACGAGCGTGCGACTGCCAGAGTACCTCGGCCAGGCTGTGAAGTTCTTGGGGGCCAGGCGGGAGGGGGAGGTTGTGGACTTGCAGGGTGTTGTGCATGAGGTTACGACGCAGTTGATGGGGAGGATGGCGTACAACATGGAGATGCACGCTGACGACGACTTTACCGTTGCGTTTGAGTACGCTTCTGGTGCTACAGCTGAGCGATTCCAGAATCCGCTTTGGTTTCTCACAGAGCTCTTTGCTGGGGGCCCGTTGCGGCGCTCACTTGCGACGGTCAAGGCTTACGGGCGACGTATCGTTGCGAGTGCAGTGGCAGACCGGGAGAGAGCTGATGGGGAGAAGGCACCGTCTGATACGCCTGGCAGTCTGATCCAGTCGTTGCTCGACTCCATTGGCGACGAGGACCTTGTATCCGACGCGGCTCTCAACTACCTCTCAGCCGGCCGAGACACCGTCGCTCAGGCCTTGACCTGGACGCTTTCCCTCCTCATGGAGCATCCGCATGTAGCGGATACGCTGCGCCAGTCAGTCCAGGATCTACGCAACGCCGAGTCCTCCTCTGACGACAAACCTCTCGACGCGGAACTCCTCACGCCCGTACGGCTGCCTTACATCTTGGCCGTCTTTTACGAGTCCCTACGTCTGCGTCCCCCGATCCCCTTTGAAATCAAGCAGGCCCAGCAAGCTACGACTCTCCCCGACGGCACCTCCCTGCCCGCCGGTGCCATCGTCGTCTGGTGCGCCTGGGCGATGGGCCGCTCGCGGACAACATGGGGTCCGGACGCTGACGAGTTCCGGCCCGAGCGATGGCTCGCGACCTCGCCCTCTGGCGACGTGACGGTCATGCAGCGGCCGGCGGCCGAGTTCCCCGTCTTCAACGGTGGCCCGCGGGTGTGTCTGGGCAAGAAGATGGCCGAGCTGGTCGCGGTGCAGACGCTGGCGAGGCTGGTGCCCGCGTTTGACTTTATCCCGGCGTTTGAGGGGGAGAGGGTGAGCAAGAGCAGTTTAACCCTGCCAATGGAGGGGGGGTTGCCAGTGTATGTCCGATGCAGGTCGTCGTCAGTGTGAAGTTTAAAAGAAAACATGGTCATATAAATGAGGTTGTTTTTTATGTCTACCGTTGGTATCTCATGACGATCAGTCAAATGTAATCTTTTGTCCCGAAAACGCCGCCGTCTTCTCCGACTCCTTGGCCTGCTTCCTCGCGGCCCAGCTGGGATGCAGCGGGCCCTCGTCGTCCTTCTTGGGCGGCGGCCTCTTCACCTCGGGCCGCCTCTCCGGCCGAGGCGCGTCGGCGGGCGCACCCTGCCCTGTGAGGGGGTTGCGGATGCCCTTCTTCCACGGCGTGCGCTGCTGCTGGTCGTCCCCGCCATCGACAGCGCCTCGCTTCATGTCCCAGCCCGAGTCGCGGCCGCGCTGGTGGGCTGGTCGCTGGAGGTGCTTGGCCTTTGTGCCGTACTTCTTCTCCCAGATGGCCTGGCGGGCGCGCTGGCCGCGCCGCTTCTTGGCGGGTGCGACGTCGACGTCCGAGGCCGACTCGGAGCCAGAGATGTAGCCGCCCATGAGGGAGGGCAGGAAGGTAGAGTCGCGTGGTCGGGAGGGCGCCTTGTCCTTCTTCTTCTTCTTTGCCGGCGGTGGCGAGGGCGAGGATGAGATGGAGGCTTGTTGACGGGGTTCTTGCTCAGAGTCGGATTCGGAGTCCGAGTCAAGTTCAGGCTCGGCGTCTGAGCCGGAGACAGATATGTCGTCGAGATTCACCTTCTCCTTGCCCTTGAACCGTTCAAATCTCTCGTCGTCAAAGTCGTCGTCGTCGTCTTCGTCCGAGGATCCCCCTAGTAGGTGGTCATACTTTGAAAACGCCTTTTCCTCTGCAGCCTCTGCTTCGCTATCGAGCTCTTCGGGCTCCTGGGTAGGGCCGTCGTCGTCTGAGAAGCCCTCGAACTCGGTCTCCTCGTCCTGGCAGTCATCCTCCACCGATGCGCGCACGTCTTCCTCTTCAGCCGTCTTGTCCGCCTTCACAGCCTCCTCTATCCGGTCGGAGGGCTGCTCCTCTTTCTCTTCCCTCTTCCCCTTCCGTGATCGCTTCGCTTTCTCGGGCAGAGGAACGTTGAGCGCTTCGCACACGGTGGTAACGGCACGATCGACGGCGAGCTTCACGGGCTGGCGGTTATACAGTCCGCTCGTGACATTGTGCAGAGCAGCCTGCTCTTCGGGGGACAAATCGGGTTTAGGGACGCCGGCACGGATCTCTTCAGGGAGGTCGGAGGATTCGGCAAGGGGTTTGAGCTTGAGGATGGACGAATACATGTGGGCGCGGGCGGTCTGGTGTAGGTCAAGAGACTAGAAGACGGTTTTCAGTCGGCAAGCTTGACCCATAAAGGGATCGGAAGAGGAGTAGTCACCTTGAGAACCGTCACCTCGCGCTCCAACCTCTCCTTCTTGTCGGGCCCGATGCCATCATCGCGGAGCCTCTTGCTGAGTCTCTGACGCTCGAAGCCCTTGGCCGCCTTGAGGGCCCTGAAGACGTCATTGCAGTGCTTCTCGAGCTTGTCCTCCAAGCTGGGCTCCCCGCGCTTTCGCTTCGGCATTTTCGAGTGGTCGTGCGAGGGCCTTTTTATGTTCCCAGGTTTGCTTGGGGTTTTGGGGTTCGCTTCCGCAGCGTCGCAAAAAGTTCGAACTTCGGAGCCGCAGAGAAACCTCCGTTGGTGCGACGCAGGATTACGCACTGTGAGTTCTCTGAGTTTTATCCGTGGTGGCACAGTGCGAAGCTAGTAATGCGGGCCAGGTAGCGGCCATATCCTTGCCAACCCACATGGCGATGGTGGGGGAGTTGACGATGCGGGGGCAGATGCGGCACCGCGTCATGTCAAACGACTTCATATATCATAGTTATTGTTGTAGTTAATGTATATAGCTTGGAAGATGAAGATGTAGATGGCCGGGTCTTTTAGTCTCGGAATTCTTTGATTGGGATGTGATGAAGTTGTCTAAAGACCAAGTGACGTGAAGTGCCGAAAGGACAGTCGAGTATTCTTCGGAGGCTGTGACAAGTACCTAGGCAATTCAACTGTAATAGTTTAGCTAGAAGTGGCCTTGATCTGTTAGAAACTGATACTAAATCTTTAGGCTTCCTTTATATCTCGTTCTTGGCCAGCCCCAAGACTTTGCCTCGTCACCACTTGTGTCTGGGCATTTCATGACATGGAAAGTGGCTTGCTGGCAACATACTCGGAGCGGTCTGAATCAATCCAGTCACGAGAGATGTCTAGTCTAAGTCGTTATCCAGATACATTGACAGGTGCTCCGCGATAAGCGTTGTTGTGTTGACATGTGGGAGCAGAAGAATCACCACCATGGCGTCTCACTTTCAGAATAGACACGAGGTCATGTTCAAAGTAGCCCTGACAATGGCCTCGGACGTCAACCGAGAGTGCCCAATTGTGTAAGCACACATCGACAACATGACAGCCGGCCACCGTGTCCAGTGAAGCCGTATTGCCGGTCATCATCCTCGTCTGAACAATAACAAAGACACGGAAGCTACCCGGAGGCCTCAGAGGCGGCAATTGCCCGAGGCCGAAGCAGACTGAAGATCCTTTTTCAGTTGTGGCAGAGGGTTTCCACCGCCGAGTTTCCTGTACGTCATTCGAGTTGTCGACTTGCGTGAAATTCTGACGGCAGTGCTCGGTTATGGTGTTTTTGGACCTCCCCCCCGGCGGTGTATCCGACGAGGCCAAACAGGTAATGGCCGGGATGTAATTCTACAGCGTCCATTTGCCGTCGAGTAACCTCGGATATAGATGAAGGGGTGATGTTGCGTGCGTGCGCTGCGCTTCGCCTCTGTCTGCGTGTGTCTGCTCTCCCTGCCAAGGATTTCCGAACTTCGGGACTTGAGGGGAGTGCACCGAGTACTTCAACGGACTTGATCTTTTATTGGCATGAATCCCTGGACGGCGGCTCCAACGAGGCGGTTGGGCAGCACGGCGAGACATGGCTGGCACGTTGCTATATCTCGCATCCCGAGCGGGCGCCTACTCTGTTGGCGACGAGACGCCCGGCTCAGCAACTTGCCGGTGGGCTCTGAGAGAGTGCAGCGTTAGTTACGGAGTTCCACTAACAAGCAGCGGGTTTGAGTGAGCGTTGTCAAATGGAGAGTGAGAGTTTTGACTATTTCGTTGGCGGTGGGCACTCTGGCATGCCTGACATAAATACTGGCTCACTCCAAGATGCACTAAAGCAGTGAGATGCGTGGTTAATTTTGGTGCAGATCCAGAGTGTGCAATATTTTTTGACACCATCGCCGACAAGAATTGAGAATGTGGAGCGGCCTGAGTGGGGATGACAAGGATTTCACATCAACCAGGTCAAATTCCCGCAACTTGAAGTCCGGGCCCACTGGGCCTTCGAGGCCCTGAAAAAGATAATGGACGTTCAAGCCGGATGGAGGCCCAAACTCAGCCACGGGGGAGTGGCCTTGGGGGCTTGCGGCCCTGGGGTTTGAGATGTCATGAATGATTTGATGATGGGACGGTGGAAGCGGAGAATGGGGCGAATCAAGGCCGCGCTGATTCAGCGTCGCCTGATGGGCTGGACAGGCCTGAGAGAGGCTGCCACAGATCCTGTAGGGCTGGGCTCTGTGATTGGGTGTTTTGGACTTTTCTTTTGACTACTCTCTCGCACTTTGAGTGCCGGCCGGACAGAGGGTGCGAGATCTGTATTACCGACTCGGCCTACCCCCTTTAGAGATGACGACGTTGGAGACGGCAAGACATGGTCTCTTGGCCGAGAGAGAGGCACGGATCTGGCGACGACACGAGAAGAGGTCGTGTTGTCGCTGGTCAAAGTCGGGTGATTTCTCGGTAGAATCTGATATTGGGGGGAGCAAGAACGGGCGCAATCATGGGCCATGATGGAGTTGCTCATGGCGGCTCAGCTTTTTGTTTGATATATCCCCACTGAAAAAGGGTCCATGAGGCGTTGATACCCGTCTCTTACCGACGGCATGGGAAACTTGGTCTCTGTTGTTGGCGATCCCTGGCATTCGTGAGCAATGGGGGTGGAATCTCGTGTCTTTCGTCTATCTGACGGGCGCCCCGAAGAACTAAAGCAGCATCAAGACAGCAGAATCATGGTCTAATACATCCACGTAAAGGGGGCCGGGAAGGGGCCTGCTGGCAGCATGAGGGCTTGCATTAGGACGTCTCTCGCATCAGAGCGGTTTCACATCATGGAAAGGCAGGCCCCCAAAGAGACACAAATGAGGCTGCAGCAAACATCATCATGGGCGTCACCCTTTACCCACCAACTCCGTATCTGCTCTGTAGTACTCTGTAGGTATGCAAGGCCAGATGGGTCGGTCTGCTCCCCCAACGTGCCAGGTAGGTAGGTCCGAATACTCCGGAGATGTCATGAGAGACTCCAGACCCCGCGACAAGGGGACTCTTTGATCCAAGATAAGCTCCAGAGAAAAAGAAAAAAAAATCTCGAGATTTTGGGGTCAAGCACTCCATTCTAAGGCTGAGCTTCATTGGGGGTTGGGGTTCAGGGCCGAAAAGCCTCGAGCTTCACGAAAACATCGGGCAGGAGCACCAAAGTGATATTCCCGGAAGTTGTTGAAGCCCCAACCTGGACCTTTCACATGCTACTTGTTTTTGTTGTGTAGAGTGTAGTGTACCGCATTCTCGACAAATTGGAAAATGCGGTAGTAGGTCGGCCATATTTTCACCATCGCTATCATGTCCGTCCATCATGTCTTGGTTTCTCCAACTCGGTCATGTCGACTCCGAAGTCGTTCCTCGGAAACGTCCTCCTCGGAACGGGCACCGGACTTGTAGAATCGGGAACTCATCATACTACGTAGCACCTAGTATGGATCATCATAGGATGGAAAGCACCCCCCAAGGCAAAGCCCCGATGTCAGAAAACCCCACCAACTGGCCCAAGCTTGTGCACATCCCTGGACGCACACTATCTCAGCTCGAGCCTTGAAGAAAGACCTAGAGGCTCCCCGTCACCAGCTCTCAACTGGTTTAGCCAGCTGTAGCGCTGTCTTGTTGGGCTTCTGGTGCTTGCTTGATGCCGGCCCTGTTTCTTGCGCTAGAGCGGCCTGCAACGCAGTACAAGCCACCAGAACAGCCTGGATCCACGATGATCCTGGCGGTAGCTCTTTGTGGCGTGGCTTCTCAGGACTCGCTCTTTAGAATAAGCCGACATTAGATGCAGAGCTGGGGTTGGGCGACGTCATCGCTTAGCTGCAAAGAGAAGAACATGGAGGGTCTAGATCTGTAAGTGAGCCTGCGGCCAAAAAGCGCGCGCTGAACATGAACATGGCCAAACTGTTCACAAGTCGATCTGATCATCAGGGAGACCCAGCCCAGAGACCGAACACGCAATCTCCACTGACCTCGCTCTGCGGAGTTTGTTTTGTACAAAGATCCCCCCAAGGAAATGACGTGTTGCGACGGCTCGGTGAGCCCATTCCATGGCGTTTGCCATGCCATAACCGAGGATATCTAAGATGGATGGTCCATGGACCACGCCCTCGACTGCTTTAGGCGGCGGCTTTGCCACGGCTCTGTCGATGGAGGTGCGCCCAGAAACAGCGTACAGGCGCAAGGGGAAGCAAAAGAAGGTTTTTTTCTTCTATCCCCCATGCATATTTTTCGTTCTAGGATTTCAATGTCCTAGTTCCTCATCATGTCTGCAGTTCGAACGGGTAACTGACATCCCCTGACTACGTACAGACAAGGGGGACGGATCCCAGCAGTTCAGACTCCCATGCGTTTTGTGGAAGCAAAGTCTGTTTTATGGAATCCGGTTTCGGATTTTGCGCGGTTTTGTTGTACTGGTCTTGACGACTTGGTCAGCTCACTTGTTGCTTGTCGATGCTGGACGTTTCTTGGCCGTGTCCTCCGTCGATGAGGCAATAACATGGCCTGCGGTCAACTCTGGATGCGTCCGAGCCGAGCGGCTCTAAATGGAGATAATCACTGACAAGCCGAGAAAGTCGAACGGAGTGGATCCTCTACTGGCATCTTGTTGAAGAGTGGAGTTTTGCAAGTCGACGACGGGCCGCATCCACGATGAGCCGCGTCGACTTTTCCCAAAGAGCCTTTCCCTTCTCAGAACCAGCCCGCCAGAGACGGGACAGGCATTACCAATTCGAGCGTTCACACTTCAAAAACAACCACAAGCAACTTTCAGGGCTCTCTCACATTTCAGGCTTCAGCAACCAACACTGACTACCTGTCAGCCCGCCTTCCCCTTGCTGTGGCGCACATCCCCCATGTTTTTGGAGGGGCAGCAGAAGGAATAAAATCAATGCGCAGCTGCAACCTGTAGTACATACATGGTCGATGCAGCAGCATCTTTTGATTCCCCTTGCTCATCCGTCCGTCTAGCAGCCCCGGCCCGGGTCCGGGCTTTCTTTTTGAGGTTCTCTCTGTTTGAGGGCCTTAGATGGTTCCCCCCGCCCCTAGAGATGCGGCGCAAGCGGCGGCCGTGGGCAGCTTTTCGTCCTATCCGCTCTTTGCTGATGGGCGTTTGTCGCCTTTGGTGGTGAAAGAGGGAGGAGATGGGCATGAGAATGGGGGGCATGGGTTTGGGCTTAGAGGTCTGCCCTGCCCTTGCACAGCCGGACCTGCATACGTCCATCACCGATTTCCTCTCACCACTTTGCCATGGCCGTGACATGTTTTATTCTAGAAAATCAATATCCGAGACGCCCGCTGAGCGAGTTGAGGCCCTGGTTGATACAGGGGGGGAGCATTGGAAGGGTTCGAAGGGGGGGGGTTCTGGG